>PITA01005433.1:7003-110961 GCA_004023965.1 Spilogale gracilis | reverse complement strand
CGGTCCCTCTTACTTGTTTCTACCTTTTTGCCGATGGTCCTTGTCTCCCATGGTGATCCAAAAGTGCGAAATATCACATTTCAGGCTGATTTCATGGGTGTTCACGGTGGTCCTGTAGTGGTTTTTTTGCTGGAATTCAGCTTTCTTCAGGGAACTCCCCGACGTGCGGTCACCTGGCCTTCCGCCATCTTGAAGTATCCTATATTTATTAAAGCATATTATAGTGGTATGTCCATTTAAACACATTCAAAAATATGAAACTAAAAGTCCTAATATTTTCTTCCCATGCCTGGATGGCTCGTGTCTACCCTCTAGAACTGCTGCTTTAGAAAACAGAACTGGTTCATTCTTCAATTAGTATATTTAATCGAGAGCAAATTGAAGATTCTTCTAATGGCAAAAAGAAAAAATACTGAAAATGATTTTGTTTTTCAGCTTGACAGATGCCTCCAATTAATTTGTGATTGAGAGGTAGCCACGTGATGATTTTAAAAAATCCCTGAATCTGAAGTCAGAAAACCATGGTTTGAATCCCAACCCCAGGGGCTTCTACCCTACCACGATTCTTATATCTTAATTCTTTGTGCCTTAATTTCTTTACGTGTTAAAGAGAGTTAATATGACATGCCCTACATACCACACAGAACCTTTGTGACTAAATAGATTATGTATATATTACATCATACAAATGTGAAGCGTAAGAATTATTACCAAATACACAAATAGCATAAATTCCAATCCACCTTCACCTTCTACATCTGCCTTCATTCTTACATCCATGAGGCCTAACCAAAGAGTACCATGCACTGTATTTTAAATTGATAAATCTATTAGGGGAAAAAAACAAAAAACAAAATTAACAGAGCAATTAAGTTGAAAACCTGCTGAAAATAATGCTGATTTTTTCATCTTTGCAAGATCTGATTCCAGGTAAACAACAGATAATCTTGGTAAGAGGGCCCTCCTCCATGTCCTGTTCATATCCTGCTCCCTCCACCTCATCCCTTCAGCTCCCCACTTAGAGTGGTCTCCCTGGCAATATGGGGCTACCACTCTCCTGGGCATTGTCCCATGCTCAGGTTATCTCCATGCCCCATTATCAAACATATCTGCCCTTTATCTCTCAGCATTCTGCCATCTCCTCCCTGGGAGAACAGTATCCCTAAGCAGACAAATAAATGCCATTTACTGATGTAGGTTAATGTATGACCTCCTGCCCCAAGGACATTTGCATTTTAATAAAGATTAGAGAGCTGACCACAGGATATATTAAGTCAGGGACAGCAAACTAATGGTTGGGTTGTAAACCAGCTCCTGGCAGGTGGGGGTGGAGGATGCATTTGACTTCAGCCCCCCCCCACCATTGCCCTTTGGCCTCTACCATCATCAGTGCCTCAGAATGCACTCTGCCTCCCATAATCTCTTAACCTGTCAGTCAAGGTCAAGCTTGGGCCCAGGAGGAAAGGAGGACAGCACCCTTGTCAACAGTTCTTCCCCACAATTAGGTGGGACTCAGGAGGACCCGCTGTGATGTCTTCTCTGACTCAGGGGTGCCCACTACTGGGCTCAACCTCCTTGCCTTCCAACTGATGGCAGCCAGGATTTACTGATCACTTGCTATGTCAGGTTCTATGGTAAATGCTTTACACATTTGAACTCATGCAACCCTCACCATCCTGTGACACTGAAATTATAAATCAGAATGAAATATCAGCTGAATATCAATCCTGGATACAGGTACAACTAATATCCCCATTTTCAAGATGAAGAAATACTCTTTTATTAAACTATTTTTATATGGCATACAGCTTCTATTATATGCCAGTCACTGTTACAGGCCCTAGGGATAATCCTGTGAACAGAACACAAAAAATGCTGCTCTCAGAGATTTTCCAATACCGGGAAGGTTAATAAAGATAACTTTCAGGGAGACTTTTGGCAGAGATCTAAAATCAAACAAGACAGTTAGCTACCTACCCTGCCAGGCCTTCCCTTTTGCAGGTGATAGCTTCTTATCAACTTTTGTAGAGTGATCAGACTTAGAGTCAGTGGACTTGTGGTCCACCTTCCCTCATACCTGGAATCAATAAAGCTTCTCATCGCAGCTGGCCACGTGAGTCCTGTCAAGATGCTAATGGTAGAAAATTTTTTTATAAATAGAGTACCCTTGAGATCAAGATCCTATTTACTTTGTTCCATATTCACAAAGAGAAGTTGACTTCTTTTTTTAAACTTAGTTGAGGTTTTTGTCTTCAGTGAATTCTAACATGCAGCTAGAAGTTTCCAGTGCAAAGCATACTTTTTTATTTTAAGCTCTACGTGACTTTATATAACTTCTAAAAAGTTTCCATGTTGGAAATTGAACTCTCCTCTGTCCATAGGGCTGGTTCATATAGGACTACAGGTGGTATAGTCAGTTGGGCAACTAACTCTTGTTTTCTGCTTGGATCATGATCTCGGAGTCCTACAACTGAGCCCTGTGTCGGACTCTGCACTTGGTGCGGAGTCTGCTTGATGTTCTCTCTTCCTCTGCCTCTCTTTCTCTCTCTCTCAAATAAGTAAATAAATCTTAAAGAAAAAGAATTCTACTTGTTCTATACAGGCATGTTTGAGTCTCAGTATAATCTCATTTGGCACATGCAATCATTTCTGAATCTATTTATACCCGTGGTCCCCATTCTCTTTACCTTCTGCCTCACTTTTCCCCTCCCTCTTCCACATTTTCCTGACAGAACATTTCCAATCCCTAGGTATTTTATTAGTGTAATGTCTGTTCATTTTCTTAATTCTTATACTTAATTTTTTATGGTAGTGGAAGGAAGTAGGGGAAAATATTTCTTGTGTGGAATAATCTCTTTTCAATTATAAATTTCTTAAGAACAGGACCATGTCATAGCACAAACTCAGTGCCTCATGCATGTGAATCCTTAATAACTACTGTTCTGACTCAGAAAATAAAGCTCAGGATTTATAATAAATCCTTCATATTATTAACTTTTTGACAAATCATAAATATATGGTATAGATGTCAAGATATTAAAAAAATTAAATGGGGGCGCCTGGGTGGCTCAGTGGGTTAAAGCCTCTGCCTTCAGCTCAGGACATGATCTCAGGGTCCTGGGATTGAGGCCCGCATCAGGCTCTCTGCTCGGCCAGGAGCCTGCTTCTTCTTCTCTCTCTGCCTGCCTCTCTGCCTACTTGTGATCTCTCTGTGTCAAATAAATAAATAAAATCTTTAAAAAAAAAAATTAAATGGGCTCAGGAATTGGAGGTTTTTTTTTTTTCATGGTGTCCAAAAGCTAACTTTTCCCCAAAAGGAAAGAAAGCAGATAGGAATAGGGTTTTTGTCTCTTCATCATCTGCTAACAGAAAACCTACTTTTCATTAGGGCTGCTTATATGAACGTATGTTAAGAAGCAAACCTCAGTTTGCTTAGTTTTTGGCTTCTTACATTTTTCTGCCCTAGTGTTCCAGAAGTTTCTCTTGTCAGTTAGCCAGTAGCTGGCTGTTGCATCCTGATGATATATTCAAACATAAGGATTCAGTGTAAGGTGAACAAAAAGGCTCTCTCAGGTCTGGAGGGAGCTCACACAGCCTGCCCACATTCCTGCACACTATAGCTCCACACTTCCTAAGACCTGGGTTTAGTTTGCCAAATGGGACAAGTTAAGATAATTTTAAGCAGCCTAAATTGCACTGCAGCATTTTGTATGAAGCAACTGAAATTCTGTGCTAATTAGGAATATTTATATCATGGGGATGTCTCGCAGAGTGAGATTTTTAAAAACCAAATTAAACTGAGTTCTCACCATAATACTCTCCTTAGACTTCCCACTGTGGGGCCTCCTTTGGGGTGTGAGTGGCTTCTAATAAACTCCCTTTAATGTTTTAGGAATAAGAACCCTTATAGTCCTAGCCTAATATAGTCCCCATTGATTCAACCTTAGAGCCTAGAGCTTTGGAGAGGGTTCAGAACAACAAATAAAAATAAACCTTGGAATGATTACATTTCAAACTAGCATTTTTGTTTACTGATGAATTATTAGATCCCTTATTTTAAGAGATTTTTAATTTTGCTGGAAGTAAGTCATTATTTGATTAGTTTATGGTAAACTTGAAATAGTCCTATAAGAGAAAAATAATTTGACCTACTGACTGCTTTAACCATCCCTGAAATAATACCTCTTGCTACTATAATATTATCACACCCTCTCTTTTTTGTTACTGACCGCATGGAAGAATATAGTATTTATACATATTATATAATTGATCTAAAGAAGATTTAACTCAAATAAAATTTTAGCCAGGCAATGTGTTAAGCTGTTGGGATATTGAATAAAGCAGAGACTGTAGCCTGGTAAGGAAAAGAGGTAACTGTACAAACTATTACATAAAATGTGTAAGTTCTTTTTTTTTTTTTTAAGATTTTATTTATTTGACAGCCAGAGAGGGAACACAAGCAGGAGAAGTGAGAGAGGGAGAAGCACGCTTCCCGCCTAGCAGGGAGCCTGATGTGGGACTGGATCCCCGATCTCCAGGATCATGACCTGAGCTGAAGGCAGTCGCTCAACCAACTGAGCCACCCAGGCGCCCTATGTGTAAGTTTACAGGATGGCACGGGAGTGCAAAGTGGGGACACATAACTGCTCATTATGTGTCTGTGGGGGTCAGGAAGGCATATCAGGCAGAGAACATACATATTCAACGATGGCATAGTTTTCCACAGCTACTGAAAGCTTTGGTCGGGGTGGAGGGAGAGAGGAATATGATATTTTAAAATCTTGAATTAGAAGAAAACAAAAATTTCCCTATAAATAATTCCATGTACTGGGTATTTTCTCCTTTGGCACTTAACACATAATCATATTAAACAGGCCAGTGCACATCTGTCATATTATCCTCCCATACACAGATGACATCAAACTGGTTGAGAGTGGATATAACGGATGACAGAATTAAAACTAAAATTTGTCATTTTAGTCTGACAAGACGAAGTTATCTTTTTCTGCAGGAAACAAAATGATATTCATCAGGGATACCAATAAAGGCTTAAATTTAGAGTAGAACGTGGAAGCTGAGGAAAACCCGGTTTGCAGAGCAGATGGGCATTCCGCACCCCAATAGACTAAAATATGAAAAACATATTTTCATTCTGGGAGTCATTTACAAAGAGGGACAGTAACAACTGACCTGTGCTCACGGGAGGGTGGGAAGTCAGAGTGATTGATGAAATCAATTTGACACAACCACCCTTTCCTGAATGTCTGCTTTGTGCCTGGCCTGAGGGTATGAAAATGAAGACACTTCCCTCCTGTGAAACCAATCACTGCCCACTGGGGAAAGCTGCTGACACATACACGAATCATAGCAATAAATTCTCTACCAGGGTTACTTAAAAAGTGCTCTGGCAACACAGAGAGGAAAATTAATTCTATCTAGGGGTACGAAGGACCTACCAAGAAAAAAGAACATGAGTTTGGCCTAGAAGACGAGTTTGAATTTCCTCCGTGGTAAGGGAGGGCAGGGGAAGCAGGGTATAGATAAGGACTTGGCAGGCGGGCGGAAGGGAGAGGCTAATTCTTCTGTCATCTACAATAGTCAGCAAGGAAGAGGACTGTATCAACATTCAGTCCCTTCTGGAGATCAGAGGGATCATGCAGACAATAGACAGTGACTCTCTAACAGTCAGTAAAAGATTCTTAAGTGTTTTTAGTCTTATAAGCATTACAGATTTTACAGTTCTTAACTTTATACTTTCGCTCCCAGGAAGCTCAGAGACAAAATTTTAACCTGCCTCTGGTGAATGTACAAGTTTTATAATACACCTGTTGCATATTATAAGTTACCTTACCTGTTTTCTCCTTGTTTAACACAGTAAGTTCTATTACTGAATGGTCATATTTTATATTTTCTACCTTTATGTTATACTATATAAGCCATATGCATCAAATTAAAATGTATTTTGATTAATAGACATATATAAATAAATAGGTAAATTATAAACTAACTCTAGAGTCACTTTCCTTTTTCAGTTAATTTAGAGGTATGAAAAACATCATCAATTTCCTTTTCCACCATTGAATTGTTTCAAAATACTGAAAGACACAAAATGCAAATCAAAACCACAGTGAGATACCAATTCACCTCCTTAAAATGTCTATAATTAAAAAAGACAATAACAAGTGTTGGTGAGGATGTGGGGAAATTAGAAGTCTCAAACATTGTTGGTGGGGATGTAAAATGGTGAAGCCAATTTGGAAAACTGTTTAGTAGCTTCAAAAATTAAACATAGAGTTACCATATTATCCAGCATTACTCTTAAGTGTAAACACAAAAGAATTGAAAACCTATGCCCACACAATTGACAAGGACACAGAAAAAGGGGAACCCTCGTGCACTGTTGGTAGGAATGCAAACTACTACAGCCACTCTGGAAAACAGTATGAAGGTTCCTCAAAAAGTTGAAAATAAAACTAAGCTACCATCCAGCAATTGCACTACTAAGTATTTATTTACCTGAAGGGTACCAAATACAGATTTGAAGGAGTACATTCACCCCGATGTTCATAGCAGCATTGTCTACAATAGCCAAACTATGGAAACAGCCCAAATGTCCATCAACCAATGAATGCATAAAAAAGATGTGGTGTATATATACAATGGAATATTACTCAGCCATCAAAAAGAATAGAGTCTTGCCATTTGAGATGGAGCTAGAATGTATGATGCTAAACAAAGTAAGTCAGTCAGAGAAAGACAAGTACTATATGATTTCACTCATATGAGGACTTCAAGAAACAAAGCAAATGAGCCTAGGGGAAAGAAGAGAGAGGAAAACCAAGAAACAGATCTTAACTACAGAGAACATACTAATGGTTACCAGAGAGGAGGTAGGTGGGAGGAGGCGTAAAATAGGTGATGGAGACTAATAAGTGCACCTGTGAAGAACATAGGATGATGTATGGAAATGTTGAATCACTATACTGCACACAAGTATGCCTACACAAAAACTTGTACACAAATGTTCATGGCAGCATGAACATCCATGGTAGCATTATTCATACTAGCTCAAGGCACCCATTAACTGATGAATAGATAAGCAGAATGTGGTATATCCATACAGTATGCTATCATTTAGCCACAATAAAGAGTGAAATCCTGATACATGTTAAAACATGGATGAACCTACAAATCATTATGCTAGCTGAAAGAAGTCAGACACAAAAGCCACAGGTATGATTCCATTTATATGAAATGGCCAGGGTAAGCAAATCTGTACTGACAGAAGGCAGATTAGTAGTCATTAAGAGAATGACAGTGAGAGTGGGGTGAGAAGGAGTGAGGTATGTCTGCTAATAGGTCAGGGTTTCTTTTTAAAGATTTTATTTATTTATTTATTTATTTGAGGGGAGGAGAGAAAGAGAGAATGAAAAATGAGAGAGGGAGAGGCAGACTCCACACTGAGCAAGGAGCCAGATGCAGAGGCTCCATCCCGGGACCTCGGATCATGACCTGAGCAGAAGTCAGACACTTAACAGACTGAACCATCCAGGGGCCCAAGGGTTTTTGTTTAGCATGGTAAATATTCTAGAATTAGGTAGTTGTGAGGTTGAATAACTTTGTGAAATATTAAAACCCACTGAACTTTCCAGTTTTTAAAAGGAAGAATTTTATGGTATATAAATTATATCTCAATAAAAAATACTGAAAGAATTAGTTGGGCAGGTAGAATGTGTGGAGATCGATTAATATATTTTCCTGCAAGACCGTTTGATGATCATTTCAAACATCTTTAGTTAACTCAGGTACTTTCTTTTTTAATTTTCTTTAAGAATTTCATTTAAAAAATCATTTTCTGAAATTTATATAATTTGTTATTTGAAAGAAATGGATACTTAACGACTTTTTTCTTATTAATCATAAACTGTCTTTTGAATTGAGCATTAAGACCATTAATAGTTCCTAATTAATTAGATCTAATAAAGATCTATTTTGAAATTTAATATTAATATTTATTTAGGCTATAAAAAAACAATTTTAATAATAGACACAATTTTCCCAAATATTGTTTTTCATATTCCTTAGCTAGATGCTAACATGACATTCACAAGAATTTCTTCCAAGCCAATTCCCAGCACAAAGGAAAAGGTTTCTTGAAACTTTCCAAGCTCAGTAAGTTCTATGGAAGAAACTTACTTCATTCTAAAAAGATGTGACTGTCCTTTCCCCTGCACTGTAATCATTCTTTCCTATGAAGCAAGTTCTTAACATGTTTAAGACAACATGAGTTTAGATATCTTGGACTTGGGTTTGTTTTTTTTAATCTTGTAAAATCAGTTGGGATACGGTTGAGGCCTATCTTACTCACACTTCCCAGTTCCCTGGATTAATTGATGTGAACAACAACAATGGTGCTTTGAAGCCCTGAGGTGGAAATGATCACATTTCTTAGTTAATGAATGAATTTCTTTTTCATAAAGCTTTGTTTATGCAAATAAATAGAGCATTACCTTGATTAGTGAATTCCCTGGGAAGTAAGGGCCTTCTAAGAAGTCAGTTGTGTAAAAACCTAAACAAACAAAACCAGAAATGATGGGAAGTTGAGCTGCCTGAGAGGCCAGCCTGCTCAGCCTCTGCCAATGGCGGCTCCGCTGAAAGCCAACAGGTCCCATCTGGGGGAGACTGGAAACGCTGCGAAGTCGCTCCTCTGACGGCCCACTGACTCCCTCTCTGTCTCCAGAGTTCTAGGAAGAGACAATCTATACCCTTTTCCTTCCCTACCTAGTGACTGGTGAGTTGATTAATTCTGAAAGTCTTCGAGCTAGAGGGTTAACTCTAAGTTAAGTTTTAACCTCTAGTTAGGAAATTAAGGGCCTATTCTACTATTAAAAAGTAAAATTAAAAGAATCTGAGACCTGGGCCAACCACTTAGTGGCCTGGTAGAGGGGCCTGTTGGGCAGACCAGCCTGGCACCTGGTTGTTCCTGAATTAGATCTCTGGGGACAGAGACAATGCAGGCAGGATGGGTCTGTTTCCTACTGAGAGTCCTAAAAAGCTAGTTCTCAAAGCTGGTTCTTTGGCTTGCTTTTTTGTTTTTATTCATTTATTTGAGAGAGAGAGAGCACATGAGAGAACAGAGAGCACAAGTTGGGGGAGGAAGGGGGAACAGAGGGAAAAGGAGAAGCAGGCTACCAGCTGAGCAGGGAATGTGATGGGATGCGGGGCTCGAACCCAGTATCCTAAGGTCATGTCCCAAGCTGAAGGCAGATGCTTAACAGGTGCCCCTACTAGCTCTTATAGTTTTGAGGTCCAGAGTCCAGTGAAGTTTCCACAACATCTTTATAAGAGGAGGTGTGCAAGTGGGAGGAATGATTAGGGGCTTGTCTTGAAGTTGTGCCAAACACTTCCTAAAGCTTGAGAAATATGAGTTGTCCCTGTGAAAAACTAGGGGAGAGGCTGGTGGAACAGAGCCTACTGCCACTGCCATTGCCCTCCCCCCTCCCGCCGTATTTTGTCACCAGTTTCATCCAAGATCAACCTGCCCCAACTTGGGTCCACTAATGGGTTTCTTCTCTAAGCCATGTCTCTTCCTCCACTGAGCACTATCAATCCCTTACTTATTTCCTTAGCTTTACTTAACCCAGTGTTTCAAAAAGCACCTCCAGGAGGGTGCCTGGGTGGCTCAGTCTGTTAAGCATCCCACTCTTGGTTTTGGCTCAGGTCATGGTCTCAGGGTCATGATCTCAGGGTGGTGAGATGGAAAAGTGTCAGGCTCAGGGCTCAGCAGGAAGTCTGCTCCAGATTCTCCCTCTCTCTTCTTCCCACTCTGCCCCTCTCCTGGGCTTGGGCTCAGGTGTGCTCTCTCTCAGATAGATAAACAAACAAATAAATAAAATCCTTAAAAAAAAAAGCACCTCAAAAACTTCTAACATCCAAACCACCAGAATGGAGGTTCCTGACCACCTCCCCAATCAACAAAATCATTCTCCAAAAGTGAAGCCAGAAATCCTCATATTTAATAAACTATTTGAGTGATGCTTAAGTATACTCAATTTAAAAAAATTTTAGCATCCATCGCTCCCTCTGATAAATATATATTTTGAAGATCATCTGCTTTTATTTTAGTTAACATTGAATTATGTTTCATTACAATTTGTTCATCTTCAAACATACTCCACACGTTGTCTGTTAATTCAACTTGGTTCTAATGAAGCAAGTAATAAAACACATTTTATCTATTTGTATAGCCATTACTGTATTCAAGTGACTCCTGGTCTGTTACTGATTATCCCTATTTGGGGGAAAAGAGAGGATGAATAGTGTAAAATTTTAAAAGAAAGTAAATGATAGTGGTATTAGATAACCCTTTGTAGATGTTAACTCATTACTGATTTCTAGAGATTCTACTATATCTCTATATAATCCCTGAAAATTTAGGTGCTTGCAAAAAATGAATGTTTGGGGATACCTATGAATATTTGAAGTCCTTCTTCCTAAATAGCTGCTAAAAAGGCCATATTTTTTCAGAGAGATTTATATATATATGGGAAGAAAATGTGTACTTTTAGCTATAACAGTCTGGATAGAAAAAATCTTGCAGTTGGTTTCTAGTGTAGACTAAAAATTATATTTTAGAGAACATTTTTTAAAATGCATTCGTATTGCTAGGAAAGTTTCTTCTCCAAAAGTGTCAACATAAGATTTAAACTAGGGCAGGCGTATTCATTAACTGAATTTGTATAAAATGCAACCCAGGCAACTGAGATTTTTCTTTTTCTACAAAACATTTAAATTAAAGATCATGAGGAAAAAAAAATTCCCCTATAAACATGATGATAACTTTCATAAAGAATTAAAACTTATAATTACAGCCAGAAATACAGATCAAACTAATAGGAGATGGGATGAACTATGTTCATTATCTCTCACATCTAGCCCTTCATCAAAGGGCAAAAATGCAATCATTCAAAAGATGTCTTTCTCAGGAAAACCATACAGTTATATCTACAATAAAAGTGGTGGGTTTATATGTGTTCACTTGGGAGAAGATGGTTGACATTATTTACCATCTCTTACTGACCTATTTCTGGGACAGACACAAAACATGAATCTAGAGGGATATGTATTGAAACAACACATAGGGTAACATAAAGGGTAGCAAAGGAGAGGAAGAAAGATGACATCTGGAATATAAAGAAATCTATAGAGTTAGAGGATTAGGACTGGTCTGCAGAGTGCTTAACAGAAAATGATGTAAAGGGAGGGGGAATCAATGAGGAATTAGCCATTAACAGAAGCATACTTTGAGAGAATGAAATGGAGAACAAAAGAAATTCAGGAAGCCAGTTTTTAAAAAAATAGAATTGTGAAGAATGAGATTGTGATGGGAATACTCCTAAAAGAAAGACCCTTTAGTTGTTTCTAATAGCTGAACATAGATGTCACAGATAGAATAATGGGCCCTCAAAGATGTCCACGCTCTAATCCTTAGCACCGTATCCTGTATGTCAGGATGCACTAGAGACTGATTTATAGTAAATTTAACCAGAGTCTGATAAAAACTGGGAAAAATTCTACATGTAACCAGGAGACCCAAGTGTAGTGATAAAGCCAGAAGATGGGTGACCAGGAAGACTGCAGAAAGCCACCCTCTCCTGTCATCTTGAGTCCCTTCAGCAATTGGAACATCCTTTCCTAAAGGTGGTAGCAGGTGGAGGTAGGGAGGAAGGTAGTCAAAATAAGATGGAAACTTCAGGATATCTCAACCTCTTTCTTTAATTAGCTCAGTGTAAATGATAGTGAAAATCTCTCACATTCGTAGAGCTTCACTGTTTATAAAAGAGCTTTCATATCTATTAGTTTATTAGTGTCTCCATTTGTTCATGAAACCCTATGGGTCAAACTCACCCAAGGTACCTTAACCTGATTAGCTACAGAGTCAATACAGAACACAGGTTTTCTGGCTCCCAGGCCTGTGTTGTTCCTCTGCATTCCACTGTAGCATTTTCAATGATGCAAGGAAGTGTGTAAAAGAAAATGAAAATGTGGGATATGAAGAATAATAGAATAGTACTAATAGATATCTTTATGAAATTTTTCATGTTTAATGTTATTTACACATCTCTTCCTGCTGAAATTATGATACTAGATTTGAATAAAATAAAAGCAGGCATTTTATGGACTGTTAGGGTTGAGTATTTACTTCCCTCAAAACTGGTAAGTTGAAACCTAATCCCCAGTGTGATAGTATTTGGAGGTGGGATGTTGGGGAGATAATGAGGTTCAGATTTTGTCATTATTATGGGATCCTCATGATGGGATTAGTGCCTGTAGAAAAGAGATCTTTTTCCACTCCCATGGGAGCCACAGAAGGCTGTCTCTCCTCCAGGAAGCAGGATCAGGAACTGCATCTGTAGCTAGCTACCTTGATCTTGAACTTCCCAGGCCCCAGAACTATGAGTCTGTGGTATTTTATTACAGCAGCCCAAGCAGATGAAGACATTGACTACTATGCAAATCACCAAGATTCTCATTGATTTAAAACAAAAATTGCAGGTCAAAAGCAAAGCACATGCTATAGACACAAGTAAATCCATATTTTTCTCAACTCTTTCATCATTCTAATGTATTTCAGTATTTAACAATGTATATTTCACTATTTTCAGTATTCCTCCAGATCTGGGTTTTTCGACTTTGGCACTTTGGATCAGATAATTCTTTGTTGTCAGGGGTCGTCCAGTGCATTATAAAATGTTTAGTAGCCTCTCTGGCCTCTCTAGCCTCTCTACTCACTAAATACCCATAAAAATTCCACACATCAGTCATGACAATAAAAATTGTGTCCAGATATTGTCAAACATCTCCTGGAGGTGGGAACTGACCCTTTTTGAGAATCACAGCTCTAGAAACTAATGTGTAGTACCTCCTGAAATAATTACCTTACCTGCACTTTTTTTTTAATCTTTTTTTTTTTTAAGATTTTATTTATTTGACAGAGAGAAACACAGCCAGAGAGGGAACACAAGCAGGGGGAGTGAGAGAGGGAGAAGCAGGCTTCCCGCCGAGCAGGGAGCCCGATGTGGGACTCCATCAAGGTGTCCAGGATCATGACCTGAGCCGAAGGCAGTTGCTTAACCAACTGAGCCACCCAGGCGCCCCGATGCACATCTTTTTTATTCTTTCACATTGTATTTAGTTAAAAGATAGCAAGAGTAGTGTTTTGTTTCAACAACAAAGGCAGTGAATTTTTATGTGCATTTTAAGAAGGAATAGATGTATGAGAAGGATAGTAAAAAAGATGAACTCAATATAAAAAGTGTGGAGCAAATCAGAGGAGTTTTCATATGAATAGAAACATAAGGACCATGGATTGCATGTTCCACATGCGGCATTCCACCATTCCCAATAACCATGGTAGAACTGTAAGTGTAGCTACTTCTTTTCCCTTCCTGTAGATACTTTTCGTTTTGGGAAAAGTATGGGTGCTAAACCTACTTACTTCTGAGAAAAAGCATGACAATTAAATTAAGTGTTGTGATATTGCCATTTGGGATAATCCCTACCTGAGTGTGTAAACTCATTACAGTGGATTGCATTATTATACAAGAAAGCAAAATAAACATATGCAAAAGCCTAACAGTTCCTTACAATCTAATAAGCTAATTAATTAAGAATAACTAATTAATTAAAAAAAAAAACTCTGTTCATTCCAGGGGAACACTTTTGAGATATTAAAAAAGAAAAAAAAATATCCACTTAACCTGATTTCATCAGTAGCAAAGAACAGGGCTCACAGGCCAATGAGATTCTTGGATCTATGAACCATTCTTCAGGAGGCAGAAGGCAGGAGGGCCAAGATATCGATGGGATTTGTTCCATTATACTTTCACATGCCACTCAGCTTCTTTTGACTATACTCACTGTAAAGATCAGTTACAAAGGGCCGCGTTCATTGGCTTTTCATCTGATATTGAAAAAGGCTAATGCTGCAGTGGAATTCTTCTAGTGCTGGGCCAGTGGTCACCACAGAAGCTTTCACTGTATTTTGTGAGAACAATTTAATCCATGAATCAGGGTGACCCATCATCTCAGCTTGCATAGGACTCTCCTGAAGATTCTCCTGAAGAGAGTCCTATGCAAGTGGTCTCCTTGACCACTGAAAGTTCATCATCCCAAGAAACCCCTCGGCCCTGGGCAAGCCTAAACAATGGGTCATCTTGTCTGAGTTTTGAGTTATTGACAGAGGATTTACTGAAGTTAACTTTAAAAAAAAATGTTTTCCAAGAATTGGAAAGGTCAAGAATAGTCTCTAAATAATCTACTTTTAAGGGGACAAAAAAAAAAAAATCTTTGTAGCAATCAAGTAACACTGGGTACTTGGAATATGCATTTAATTAGCCTGTATGACTTCCAGGTATTTGCTGCTGTGTTTGTGAAAATGAGCATTTCCAAGGGCAAGAGAACAATCTGTCTCAGAGAGCTTCATTTAAGCAAGGACATGCTGCCAACTTGAAAGGAAACGAAGGCCACACTTTGTCTATGGGGGGATCCTGCAGTTATTCCCCTGCAAATTTAATTCAAACAGGTATTGAGATCTGAAACATGGAGATATCCACAAATTAGAGGATACTTGGTTTTTAAAAAGGAAAGAAAAGAAATCCAGGCCACAAAGAACTATCTCAAAGCCGCAATAGCGGTTCTTTTTCATGTTCATCACTGCATTCCTAGAAACATGTTTTGAAAGCCTGTACTGTGAGTAAAATTTCTTGAGATGTTCTTCATACGAAAAATGCATATCATAAATTTTAAAATTTAAAATTATTGTCAATTGTATATTAAAAATAGCGTGTTTAAAATGTGCAGAATCAGTGCTATCCCAATATTGATTTTTAAAATTATTAGTTATACAAATATGCCATTCAACTACTTTACTGATGTTTCCTTTAGAAAATGCCGTGTTATTTGAATTATCAATCAAAAATAGACCTCTTTAGGGCCGCCTGGGTGGCTCAGTTGGTAGAGTGACTGCTTTCAGCTCAGGTCATGATCCTGGAGACCCAGGATCAAGTCCCATATCGGGCTTCCCGCTCAGCGGGAGGCCTGCTAATCCCTCTCTCAGTCCCTCTGCTTGTGTTCCCTCTCTCTGTGTTTCTCTCCGTCAAATAAATAAATAAAATCTTAAAAAAAAAAAATAGACCTCTTTAGAATATCACCATCTTAGGGTACCTGGGTGGCTGAGTGGGTTAAGCCTCTGCCTTCGGCTCAGGTCATGATCTCAGGGTCCTGGGATCAAGGCCACATCAGGCTCTCTGCTCAGCAGGGAGCCTGCTTCCTCCTCTCTCTCTGCCTGACTCTCTGCCTACTTATGATCTCTCTCTGTCAAGTAAATAAATAAAATCTTCAAAAAAAAAAAAAGAATATCACCATCTTAAAATAAAAGAACTTAGAAAAATCTCTACTGAAAAATATTTTTTTCAAGCACTTTAAAAATCTGCTTGACTTACAAGACTAACAACCCTCAGAATATTTATTATATGTTAATTGTAGGATATGCTTATTGATTGTACTTGAGCCAATTCATCACATGAAAAAGATTTCTGTGAGAAATTCTCTTTTTTGCCCTGTTACTTGGGTCCCAAAGCAACTTATAAAAACAGAAATCTCCCAAAAGGAGAATCTTAAAGAGGAACTTGGTTCTGTAATGTAGTAGAGATAGCTGTCACACAGATCATGATACTACTTAAGAAAATTGGTCTAGAGTTGACCTGTCTTTTAGTCACTAGGTTCTAAATAAGCTATTTTGTTACTATAATTATTATGGTTTATAAGTCCATTGTCAAAAGCTGTGACAAAAGTAAATAGAAATATTTAAACCCAAAAAGATTAAGGAAATTGAGTCATGATTAAACTTCAACTACTGTTTTTCAAACTCTAAGGGCTACCAGAATATGCCAACAGTTCAAAATATAGGTATAAGTCTTAGGAGTCACCAAAAAACTTTACCTTTTTTGGCACATACGTTGTAAGACCTCATTTCAAATAAGGGCCTTAAAATAAAAGCCTTGAATTTAAGGTAGTATTGTAATTCCTTTTAGTAATGTAACTGGAGAATTCTCATATGTAGTCCACATCTTACTTTGGCTCCTACAGATTAACTCTGCAAGACTTTGAAATTACAATATTCTGTAAAATATTCAATAACACTATCACTACTACCCACTTCAAGACATATGTAATGACCACATTTTGATTCTTATCTCTCAAGCCCCAATTACACAGAATGTTATAATCAGAAATGGATCAGAGACACCTGGTGTAATACCACTGGTTTCAATTGTATGCATGTACATTACATAAAATGTGGCCTATAGCCAACTGACAGATTAGAAGGTAAGAGTAGCTAGAGCTGAACACAAACACCTATACCCTGAAAATATGGCATCTTCCAAAAAAAAACCAAAGAATTTTTTAAAGATTAAAACATGGTATCAGTGAAAGTGATCTGAAGTCCCCCAAGGCCTGTAATGGTTTGTGGTTTAGGCGATTTTTTTTTCTTAATTGGCCACCAACTCTTCACCGTGGTCTCCTTTCCTAGTTAAATGCTGGACTTTAGGAATGATGTAACGACAGTAAGAGCCTTCATGCTTGGTGGAGACAAAAGGACCAGAACTGTATACCCAGCCTGACAAGTGACTACCCCAGACGAACTGAAAAATCTGGTCCATCTGTTTTTCTGGTCCAGCTGTTTTGCATATGTTTGACACTGGCTCTGAGATTAAAAATATGACTTTCTGCTCCTACAAAGTTTAAGTGAAAATGGCCTTTTAAAAAAATCATTAAAAAGAGCATCAGAAGGCTTTCATACTCTGTATACATTCACTAAATAAGAAAGCTGAACCAGGCACACCGTGAGGGGGAAGACTGACTCCACCTAATAGCTGGTTTAAAAAAAATAGGCAAACCAAACCATCTTCCATCTGAAAGTAGGATTTCTCCTGGAAACAGCATGGTAATGGGACTATATTCCAGGTACCTTTATGGTTTTCCAGGGAAGTCTTGTTTTGCCACTAGTATCGAAAGAAACAAAAGAACACATTGGCTTTCTATATACTACACAATTTTAAATAAGTTGTTTCCTAAAAATGAAGTCTGGTTGTGACTTAAAAATGTCTCTTAAGGCTATTTGAACCCAGCATTATAAAACCTTTCTGCATCAAATTTAGAGTTACATCATTATAAGGACACCCACAATAAGAAAGCCTTATATTTATTTCTTGGATTGAGACTAATAATCTTAATTTTTTTTCTCCCCAGAAAGTATCTGACTGAAATACCTAGAGAGGAGACATATTTTAATTTGGCCTAAGAATTGTTTTTTTTAAATGTCTACACAATAAAACCTTCTCATATCCACTATAGTAGATTAATGAAACAAAGAAAAAAGACCATAAAACTGCATCTTGCTACTTAAAAGTGAATGCTGTATTTTCGGTTAGATTTAATTTTTTCATTTGCCTTAAAATAAATAATGATAATGACTTCAAAGACAATTGCGTTAAAAGCATGAAAGTAACTCAATTGTATCAATGGTCTTCCTTTTAGTTCCTTGTCATTTTATCACAAAATATTTTCATGGGAAAACTTAATATAAATATTTTTAGTCTGTGAAGGAATAAGAGACTCATTTTCCAAAAGTATTTGAGGTTTTCCATCTGGCATTTTCCATTTCTCATAACCTTATATATTTGTAAAATATTTAAGTAAACTTTGCACCCCTATTTTATTAAAAATTGTGTGTATACTTATGAATATATGTATATATAGATATAATATACAGATACATGTGTATATAGCTATATATATTATATATAGATAGATATACACACACATATATATAAATTCTGACTAAGAGTAGACCAACTAGATAATTTCTCTAGAAAAGGATCCTTGAACAATGTAAAAATGGAGTCTTCCAAAGCAAACAACAAAACCAACCGTATACATCCAACTCCTGTTTAAAATGCTTATAAACACACAGTCAGTTAACCATTTATTGATTACCTATTTATGGTTTTGGAATAGCCAAGATTATGAAAAAGACAATACCTCAAAAAATCAAGACCAAAGTGGTGTCTGATGATTTAAATAAACCTCCGTATTATAAAAAGTCATGTAAATTTACCCCTTGAAAGAAAAAAAAAAAAAAAGCCTTAACATTAAAATTAGAGTTCTCTTTTTAATTATCCTCTTTGAGCAAAGAAATAATTGGAAACTTCTATTTTACATTGTTACTGTCATGAAAGCGGATGCTGTCTAGGAACTTGGCAATGTCAGTCGCAACAATGCAAGTAGGACACTTCTTTAAGGGCTAGTCTGCATGTTTAAGGATAGACTTTTTCACTGAATTCCTGAATTTATATACTTTGGGACTGGCTATATGACACTATAAAATGCAAAGATAGTTCAGACAGTTCCAGCTCTATTATTTTCAGGCACAAAAACCATATAATTTTGTACAAAACTTTGATTTTTTTATTTGTGAAATTAAAAATATGGTATTTTATATATATAAACTTCTATTCCTCTATAAATATAGATGATTTTGTGATAGTGAACAGAATAAATGCATACCAAATCCAAAGACCATTGTCGTTTTAGGGTATGACAGACATAAATTTAGGTCCTAAGTACTGGCATCTTGATAAACTCTTAAAATTTAAAACAATACAATCAGGACTGCTTTCCTCCTCTTTTTCACAGAGAACTAAAGTGAATATTTTTAAATGGCTTTGAAAGATTTACATTTGACACATTTCTGTAAATCCAAAAAGGAGCACACAGGATTCAAGGCAGGGGAACTGCACACACTTTCCCTTTACCATGCTTGCCCATATTTTGTTTATTTCAGGAGCTAACCCCACCAATTATTTCACCTCCTTTACTTACCCAAATTTTACAAGGTTATTTTTAGTGATGTGGATTGTTCCTCCCTCAGAATGTGTTGCTGAATAGTCATCATAATAATATGTTGAAAGTGTACAACTTCTACATTTTAAAGTTTTTAAGATATTTCTCATTATTATTTGATTAAAAATAAGAATGGAGCACTTCATTTGGAAGAAATCCATTACACTGAAATCTTCAAGTTTTCCTATTCAGCTTACACCCCGCTGTCCTATTAAGGAAAGCAGAGATCAACTCCTAACAAAGCTTTCCAGGTGACCTAATGTTTCCATTTTACAGAAAGGTAAAATCTAAATGCGGCAAGTCTCAGTCCTAGAGGCAGTTTGCTAGGCATCAGTATGCAATTAGAATTAACATTTTATAACCCCCACCTTCACTCTCTCCCAACCCACACAAAGCTTTGTGCCTCTTCCTAAATCTCGGCAACCATATCTTTCCATGACGCTGGCCAAACCCATACCAGGTTTTAGACACTAGAGAATGAAATGAGCTCATCCACCAAAAATTAAGACTTGAAAAAGTTTGGCAACTGGTTATCCCACTCACCCTCTAACCAACTTAGGTGAAAGGAGAGAGTGCCTGGGCGTTGGACGTCCAGTGGGGAGGGAGGCTGGTACTGCCATAACCCGAATCCAGTAGGCCTCTTCTCCATAGCGAAAAATTCAGTTTCGGATAGTCAAAGGGACAAGGCCTTCAAAGTTTGCCCCCTCCCCCGACAAGGGCACAAATGGGATGGGCAGAGGCCTACCCCCGTGGAGTTCCGTATCTAAAGGGCCCTGACGCCAAACACCGAAGGGAAAGAGGGGAGCGGAAAAGGGAGGCGGGAAGTGACCTGGGCGCCAGAGGCACCCGACCGCCCCAGGGAGGGGCGCGCCAGAAGAGCGGCAGCACCTCGAGCTCCCGTTTCACCTCTGCAGTACTTGGAAAAGGGAAGGAAGGAAAAGCCTCAAATTGTTAAACAGATCTAAATAATTAAAATTTAAACAAAACCAAAAAAAAAAGGGAGGGAGGGGAGAGAAAGAAAAAGAAAAACGCGTGATCGGTCATTTAAATACAAATATACTTACAAAAATCTTACACAGGCTATTTACAATCATAAAAGCGTACAGTCCTGGTACCAGAATGAGAATGAGAGGTCTGTCTACCCCCTGCTGTAGCTGAGCCCTCCAGTCGTCAGCCCTCAGGGACAGAAGCTTTTTGCAGGAGCTGTATTGTTAAAAGGAGCCTGCAAAAAGTGAATGGCCAGGTTGGGCAAGGTTTCCACGGGGCCAGCTTTATAGGAATGGCTGGGTGGCTGGGAGGAAGCTTTTGCTGGGAATGGGCTGAACTCCCAGGTCTCAGACTGTGGTCTCTCCCTGTTTGCTGTTGGTGAGCCTGGTATAGAACTTTCTCCAGGAGTTGAGGGTCTTGCCGGACCAGATCCAGAAGCCTGACGTGATGCCCACTATCAGAGTCATAAGGTACTTGATCATGAAGACTGTGAAGTCTGGACTCATGGGCGGGTGCGGCGGGGCGCCTCCACCCGCCTGGAGGTGGGGGCAGGGGATGGCATAACTCTTGCAGCTCTGGGCCACCCAGCTGCGCTCCCACTGGTCCCGGAAGGCCTGCTCGTAGAAGTAGCAGGCGATGACGATAGTGGCTGGCACCGTGTAAAGCACACTGAAAACGCCAATACGCACCATGAGCTTCTCCAGCTTCTCGGTCTTGGTGCCGTCGTGCTTCATGATGGTGCGAATGCGGAAGAGGGACACGAAGCCGGCCAGCAGGAAAGACGTGCCGATGAACAGGTACACGAAGAGCGGCGCCAGCACGAAGCCGCGAAGTGCGTCCACATTGTTGAGCCCCACGAAGCACACCCCGCTCAGCACGTCGCCATCTACCTGACCCAGCGCCAGGATGGTGATGGTCTTGATGGCCGGCACGGCCCAGGCGGCCAGGTGAAAATACTGCGAGTTGGCCTCGATGGCTTCGTGGCCCCACTTCATGCCCGCTGCCAGGAACCAGGTGAGCGACAGAATCACCCACCAGATGGAGCTGGCCATGCTAAAGAAGTAGAGCATCATGAAGAGGATGGTGCAGCCCTCCTTCTTGGTGCCCTGCGCCACTGTGCGTGCCCCATCCTCGGAGAACTTTTCGTTACACACCACTCTGTCCTCCAGCAGGAAGCCGGCGATGTAGGCCACGGCCACTGCGGTGTAGCAGCCCGATAGGAAGATGATGGGCCGCTCCGGGTAGCTGAAGCGCCGCATGTCCACCAGGTACGTGAGTACCGTGAAGAGAGTGGAGGCGCAGCACAGCACTGACCAGATGCCTATCCAGGTGCGCGAGAAGCGCAGCTCTTCGGGCCCAAAGTACATGAGCCCGTACACCTTGGTCGGCTCACAGGGCGCACCACAGTCTTTCTCCCCCAGGAAGTGGTAGTTGAGGTAGGAGGGCACCTTGAGGGCGCGCGGGCACGAGAACTTGCCTCGCTCTGACGCGCCGGGGCCCCCCGGAAAGCCGCCGCCGCGGTGCCCCCCGCCGCCGTGCTGAGGGTTGCTGGTCCAGAACTCCGGCAGCAACGAGGGCGTCGGGGTGCCCTTGTCCGACGTGTTCTGGCCCACGCACAGCTCGCCGGCGCCGTGCACCGGGAACTTCTCGCACTTGAGCGTGTCGGGCCACTGGAAGCCGAACTTGTTCATGAGCGCCTCACAGCCCTGGCGCGCGCGCTCACACAGAGACCGGCAGGGCGGCAGAGCCTGTTCCAGCACCGTGCACACGGGCGCGTACATGGAGCACAGGAAGAATTTGAGTTCCGCCGAGCACTGCACCTTCACCAAGGGGTAGAACTGGTGCACCTCAAGGCCCGCATCCTCTTGGTTCGTGTGGCCCAAAAGGTTGGGCATGATGGTCTGGTTGTAAGCAATGTCCGTGCACAGCGGGATGGAGATGGGCTGGCAGTAGCCGTGGTCCGGGATGGAGATGCCCCTCTCCCCGTTGTACTGTTGCCCGCTCTGCTGCTGCTGAGGCGGCGGCGGCGGGGGCTGCTGCCCGGGTCCGGGCCCCTGGCCCGGCCCCTGGCCCACCGCCTGCCCCCGGACCCCAAGCAGCAGCGGAGCCTCCAGCAGCCAAAGCAGGAGCAGGAGCCGGCGCGCCAAGCGTCCAGAGTCAGCTGCGGGGCTGGGGCAGCAGCGGCTACCCACGTCGCCGCTCCTCTCCGCCACCCGTCCAGCCGGGAGTGCCCCGGCATAAAGTTCCCAGCTCGCGCGGCCGCCGGCGGCCCGGGACTTCTTAGGCGTCTCCTCTTCAGCCATACTTTCTCGGCTCCTTTCTTTGCGCCGCCCGCCTGGGGCTGGCAGTGGCGCAGCCGGCAGCGGTTTCCCCTGCGGCCGGAGAGATCTCCTCCGCGCTGGAGCCCTCCGTCAAGCCCCAGCCGCACTCAGCCCGCTCCCCCGGCTCCCTCTCAGCGTCCCGCAGCCGCCGCCGCCGCGGAAACTTGCGATTCATGAAGCGTGGGCGGCGGGGAGAGCCTGGGTGGCTCCGGCACGCCGGGGTCGCGTCCGCTCTTCCTGACCCTCGGCTCACTCGTTCCCGGCTGGCCGCGCAGCGCTAGTGGCCGCGGCCCGGTAGGGCGCGCAACTCTCCGCAGCCCTGCGGCCTCGACTCCCCCCAGCGCCTCCGCCTCCTTCTCCGCCGCCGCCGCCTGACCATTTGTGTCAATCCCTCAACTCGCTCGCTCTCCTCTCTCGCGCGCGCCCTCGGACCGGTTTCCAGGCGCCCCGCAGTCTGTCTTTCACCAGGAGGGAGGAGCCTTGAAACCGACGCGGAACTGGAGGCTCAGGGACCGTCGCCCAATCGCGGCACCGGTTTCCCGGCGCAAAGGGCGCCCGCTGCCTGCCTCCCTGAGCGAAAGCCAGCGGCAGGCGGGTGGAGGAGGGGGCGGGAGCAGGAGGAAGTAGTAGTAGTGGCTAGGGCACCGCTCAGGCACAAAGAGTGGGTTTGCTATGAAGCGGGACAGGCTTGGATGCTTTTCCTTTTGCGGAAGAAAGGGCGAGGACTAGTAGGAGAATGGCCCCATATGCTGTTGGAGATAATGAATAGAAGTCGGCGGACCCCGGGACTTAGCTTTTCTTTTCTTTTACCCATTTTCATGTTTAAAAAGCCTTCTCTTAACCAACAGCAAACCGAGCGCAGCGATCTGAACAGATGCCTTTGACTTAAGGAGGGCACGGCTTCCTTTGAGTTTAAGTCTGTCAAGGTTTTGTTTAAAATATTATTCTTAATAAGTCCTACAGCCCTCCGCCTGGGCTTGGCGGGCTTTGGACGCGCCATTTCGCCGAGGAGAAGTTCACCGGATTGCTGTCAAACGAAGAACAACAAAACACAAACTTTGACGGAATTGAAAAAGTAAAACCAGATGCGCCGTCCACTACTATTACGCTTCTTGTAGTCCTTCTTCTCCTCTTTAATCAAGTCAGAAACAGAAGCAAAGGAAGAGTAATAAATATTTAGAGAGAAAATCTAGAGAACCCGACGACCTCTCTTCAGGAGCGTCCTCGCTGCCGAAGACCGCAGAAGCGCCTCCAACCCGAGCAGCAGCATCACTGGCGAACAGCCTGGGCGGTTGGGGAGCAGTTAAGAGTTTTCTAAAACCCGGGGGCGCACATGGCGCAGGGGCCACCCCTGGGAGTGTCAGACCTGGGCCAGTTAGGAGCCACAGGCTGTGCTGCATCGTGGTGGTCTTCCATCGGTATGCGGAGCTGGGGTGCCAGTTTAAGAAACAATACAGCAGAGTCTGAAAGGAAAAGAGCTGACTGCACCTTCGTTCCCTTCCTAATTCCAAACACCACCACCTATCTCAGCCTGCTTACATTCTTTTTTTTTTAAATGATGCTTTAACGAGGTTACTCAGTTTTATCAATAAAGTGCCATTGTATTATTAATTTCACCTAGCATTTGTTGGCCTATTAGACTCTCTGGATACTTTTCTAGGTTATTTTCTACCTTTTGTTTCTCCATTCATTTGTTTAACACACTTAGGAAGCACCTCTTCTGGTACAAGCAACATTAGGTAGTAGAATACAAAGATGTGTAAAACATGGCCCAGCCTACAGGAAAGCAAAGTGCAGTGGGGCATAGAAAGGTAGATCAGCTAGCCTGTCGCCCATCTCAAAGCTGAATAAGCATTGTGGACACACCTAGCTAGTTCAAATGGGTGAAAAGTGCTCTGATAGAGAGGTGGGTGGAAGGTGCAAAAGACAGAAGCTCTGAAGTACTTAAATTGCTGAAGGGGGTGGGGGTGAGAAGTGCGTGTGCTTGAGATATCATTAGGAAGGCAGGAGAAAGTTTTAGTCCATGTTAAAAAGTTTAGGCTGAAGGATATACAGACAATAAGGAGCTATTGAGGGTCACTTTGTCCCCCATACCTGGGGTGGGGGTGGCTTCAGAATGACTATGAAAGATAGAACCCCTAGAGAAAAGATAGGGGTACTCTATCACTGGGATGCTTGAACATTAGTCTAGACATAGAGGTCACTACTTGAGATGGGTAGTACTTGTACCACATACTAACAAGGCACTGTGAAGTTCATCGCCAAGCATATTGGTGTCTCTCAAGAATGTGCAGCTGTATCTTTACCTGTTCAACCAAAATGACATCTGTTTGTCTCAGATACATATATTGTTTTTCCAATATTCACGGATGTAGTAAATTCATAATATATATATTTGTTTTAAAGTGTTTCTGGGTTCCTAATATTGTTTTAAAAGAAAATAAAGGTTTACAGGTTCTAAAGGTACAACAGGTATCATATGTGTGTGTATATATATTGATAATAATTCACAAAAAAATTTGATATTGAAAAGGAGGTGTTTGAGCACTCACAGTCCATATTGTTCATTTTACCTTCCAGCATCCTGGCCTACCAGTCTCCCAGGGACACTTTTTCTCTAGCCTTCTGCCCTGATGCTCATTCTTCTGCTCATAGTATCCCATGCTTAGACACTTTACCAAGACATCTTCCTTCTACCATCCCTCTCTTGTAAAGACCTGCCTATCTTGTGTTCCATTCTCTCAAGGTCATTCTTGGTAACTGGCTGTGTGAAAAGTGAATTTATTCTAATGTATTAGTCACCAAGAAACATCACATGCATTAAACATCCACCAACACCACTGCTCCAAACCCTCTTCTCGCCCATCGGATGAGGCAGAGGGAATAAGGCAGAGTGTTCATTTCTTTTATTTGACAGAGAGAAATACAGCCAGAGAGGGAACACAAGCAGGGGGAGTGAGAGAGGGAGAAGCAGGCTTCCTGCAAGCAGGGAGCCCAATGTGGGGCTCGATCCCGGATCTCCGGGATCATGACCTGAGCCGAAGGCAGTCGCTCAACCAACTGAGCCACCCAGGCGCCCCTAGAGTGTTCATTTCTGTTCCTCAGAGTAGGTGACATTCTCCTGCTTCAAAAGTTGTTCTATTGAAATTCTTGAGCTTATTTTACCTTCCACTGGACAGTGAAGTTTACTAAGGAGGAGGCTCAGAAATGCTATTGGAAGGGCGCCTGGGTGGCTCAGTGGTTTAAAGCCTCTGCCTTCAGCTCAGGTCATGATCTCGGGGTTCTAGGATTGAGGCCAGTGGTGGGCTCTCTGCTCAGCAGGGAGCCTGTTTCCTCTGCTCTCTCTGCCTGCCTCTCTGCCTACTTGTGATCTCTCTGTCAAATAAATAAATAAAATCTTAAAAAAAAAAAAAAAAAGAAAGAAAAAAGAAATGCTATCAGAATTTAAAAAAAGAGAGAGGGGGGAGAGAGAGAAACACAGGAGAAAAAGTCTTTCTTGCCAGGGGATCATGGAACTGGAAGTAACTAAAGACATCACCTAGGAATTAGTTGATATTCTCCAGTTTATAATGAAAAATACTAGACCCAGAAACATTAAGGACAAACTTCCAGTAACTAGCCTTGTTTGGTTTGAATTTCATTAGATGCGTATAATAGATATAATAGATGCTATGTTCTTTTGAGTAGTTATCATTCTTTTATTTTTTTTTTTAAAGTCAGTTTTTTGCAGTTCTCTCTCAATGGATTGTGTAAAAAAAGACCTTGTAAAACTAAAAAAGATATCTTTTCCTGTAAGTTGTTTTCCAAAGTTTAAAAACACCCCTACATTTCTATTTATTTTATACCAATCTAGTCTTTCATTTACTAAACCTATGTGGTATAGAGAAAGCTATTAAAATCAAGAACAGTTCAGAGTTGGGACTAGAGACAATTAGTGTTATGGAAAGTCTTTTGGGGAGGTGATGCAGGCTGTGGATAACAAAATGTTAGAAGAGAAGTATGAGCAGCATATTTTTACTTTAATCTAAAATATATTATTTTCTCAGGATGTGGAAAGGTTTGAGATCCACAGGTTTAAAAAAATGACCAAATAAGTATGAGCTATTATGAACTTTGTAATAAAAATATTTCAGTTAGGCAAGAACTATAAACATAACCCAGTTCCTCCTTGATATTGGTTTGTCAAGCTTTAGACTCTGTCAAATCTTCTTATATCAAAGATCTTATTTTATCAGGCCTTTCCTAAATCTTCTGAAGTTTCTCCAGACTGCTTATGTCAGGCTGAATGGGGATAATTACCAGGGCTAGAGATCCAGTTCCAATTGCATACAGTTGAGTGCACATGGACAGGCAAGCAGTTAGGTGAATACTCCACGTGCAACTCGGCGGACCTTGAACTTTAAGGTGAATTGTTTTGTTGCTGGCTTGTGGGTGGAAGGCTTGAAGTATCTCTGTTGAATTACAGAGATTACAACATGGGGTAAGACTATATTTTTGAGCATCTATCATATGTATCTGGCAATGTTTTTCGTAATGTACACTATGTACACTACATTTTGTCACTTAAATTTTACCACTCTTTGAGGTAAGGTACTAATTATTATCTTCTTTTAATAGATGAAGAGTCTGATGCTCAAAGCAGTTAAACAACATATCTAAAGTTCTATAGCTAGTAAGTACCAGCATAGGCCTTGTATCTGACCAAAGTCTATGGACTTCCACTGAGTAACAGAATGTGAACACATTCTACTCCTAAAACTTATAGAAGAAAATGCGGTTTCTGAGATGTGCCAATCATGATGATTCCTCAGTATTTAACATTGTTTTTCGGGGCACCTGGGTAGCTCAGTCATTAAGCGTCTGTCTTCAGTTCAGGTCATGATCCCAGAGTCCCGGGATCAAGCCCCACATGGGGTTCCCTGCTCCGCAGGAAGCCTGCTTCTCCCTTTCCCATTCCCCCAGCTTGTGTTCCCTCTCTTGCTGTGTCTCTCTCTATCAAAAAAAGAAATAACATCTTTTGAAAACAAAACAAACCCCCCCAAAACCATGTAGTTTTCTATGCCGGGATAATAGGGGTTAACACCGTGGGGACTCAGAATATAAATATTTTGTTTGACACTGGTGCTCTGTAGAATGCAGTCTGAGAAATGCTAAGTTAGACCTAATATAGTTTGAAACTGTAAGACTGGACTCTCACCTCTGTATCTAACCTGTCAGGAGTTCACTCTTTTCTACGAATTCCTAGTGAAGGGATATTGACTGGTTAGACAGATGATGGTGATAGAGAAGACTCCAACTATGCCATTCCCTCCTACCTGGGAGGCATCACCTAGGAGTCTCTCATACTGCCTTTGCAGAGATACTGGAGGTTAGAGTCGCTACCTAAGCTTTCATATCAGATCTCTACCTTATTCCTTCTTGAATTTCTGCATAAGCTAATACTTATCTTCCTAAACATCTGTATTCTCTTGCAACAATTCTAAAACTAAATGTCTTTTCTTTTTTCCTTCATTCTTACACAATCTGTTCTTAACATTAGTGGGACAGTTTTTGCATTCATTTATACACAGACCCTCAGTTATAAACTCTTCAAAAAGCCCATCTTTTAAAAATATATATATTGCTTTTCCTAAAACAACTTATCAAAAAGAAAGTCAGTTTGATTATCTTAACTTTGATCTTACAGGGCACTTATAGCTGACTCACAGTAAAGATCCTGAACTGACTTACCTTTTGAGAGTCAGCTATAATTTGTTAGAATGTACATTTTAAACATGGTAAGACTCAAAAATTTAATGTAGAAGTGTATATTCAATAGTTCTAAATATGAGTTGTGGATTATTTGCACACAAACCTCACAAAACTTATTTTTAAAAAAACAGAAGTATAGAACGAAAGAGAAATCCCCATCACTGAATTATCATGAACAAGGTAGGATAATAATTACCCAAATTCGTCCAGTAAGTCAAAGATTAATCTATAAAAGAAGACTTTGCTAAATATATTACCTAAGTCTCAGTTTCTTCGAAGACTAAATGCAAAGAGCTATCTCCTGACTCTGCTTTAATTAGTCTGTTATCATTAGGCAATTGGAAATAGTGGGTAGTCTGGGAAACCTTTTGCAAAACTTATAGGCATTTGTATTGGATTTAAAATGTAGTCCTTCTGTGAGGCCCGGGGCAAGAAATGTAGATGATCCCTTGTAAATTAAAACCTTATGTTTCATGAGCTGAAAGAGGCCTTTCTGATTGGCTAAGAAGCAGGGAGGCAGAGTTTGGAATCATTCTGGTTCTGAAAGAAGTTTTTAAGAGAACAAGTAAAATTTGTGCCTCGGTAAGCAAGCCTTCTTGCTCTCATTTCTGGACAATTGGACATGTTTTGTGTATGGGGGAAATAATGTTGTGCATCTTTAAAAACCATAGTGTAATCAAATTTTTTTCATTTGTTTATTTGTTTCTTGCCTTAACCTGCAATCTTCTGGCCAAAGGTAACATGGAAGTCAGTCCATGATTTCTAAAGTCTTCATACAAATTCTTAAAATAACATCTTTGGGACTATGATTCAGAACAAATGGAACATGCAATCAAGCATTTCATTTCAGATCTGACAACATTTCTTTGGCCAGGGGGTAAGAAAAGCACCAGGCTATTTGTACTTTATTAGATATCTAAAGCTAAAAAAGGTCCTAATACTTGAAAAAAAGTAAAAGAGAAAGAAAGCATTTTCTCCCCAAGAAAGTTGTTATCCTATCATCGAAACTGACTTAATCTTCAGAACAACGCTGACGCAGATAGCAAGATGATGAACAGAAAGAGCAGCTTAAGACACTAACTTGCTCAGGGACCTCTGGGTGGCTCAGTAGGCGAGTGTTCACACTTCAGCTCAGGTCATGATCTCAGGGTCCTGGCATCAAGCTCCCCACATGGAGCCCTGCATCACTGAATCCTAAGCCCTGAGCCCCAAGCCCCAAGCTCAGCAGGGAGTCTCCTTCTCCCTCTCCTTCTCTCTCCACCCCTCCCCCTCCCTGCTCACACTCTCTCTCTCTCAAATAAATAAAATCTTTATTTTTAAAATTTTATTTATTTGACAAAGAGAGACACAGCAAGAGAGGGAACACAAGCAGGGGGAGTGAGAAAGGGAGAAGCAGGCTTCCTGCCAAGCAGGGGACCAGATGCAGGGCTCGATCCCAGGACCCTGGGATCATGACCTGAGCTGAAGGCAGATGTCCAACTGACTGAGCCACCAATGCAAAAAGAGGATATATTGCCTTGCTCACACAGTCTGTCAGTGGGGAAACCAGAATTCAAATGCAGCTACCACCTGTATCACCACAGCAACATGCCAAGGGAAACAAGATAACTCCCTAGCTATTATAACCAAATTAAAGAATATTCATTAGGGAATACAAAATTCTGCCCAAGAACCTAGCTCTAAGACAGTTATTTGGAAATTTTAGTATAAAGAATATCAAACACCATAGGGCAATGTCAGATGGCCATTTCTAATATCCACCCATAATAAAAAACAAGATATAATGTCATGTCTTAGGTGTGGGAAGATGTTTCTGTAAGGGAACAAGACAAAAAAAACCCTAAAAATATAGTTTTCTTGTGATCTGATTTAATGGGGTACGCCCCTAGGGGATGTACTTGCCATACTTACACTTTCCTGCATCAGAAGAAAGGCCCGGACATTGGAGAATTCTTCAGTGATGGGTAAAAAGCACTTCTTTTATCTTAGTGAGTTTTCTTGCTTTCCTGAGCCTCAGTTTCCTCATTTATAAAATCAGGGTGATAATAGAAATGGATATTATATATCTTGCTGGCTTTAATATTCTGTAATTCTGATCACAACAGAGAGGCATGCGTATTTACACTTAAAAGTCAGAATATTAATCAATAGGCAGGTGCATTTCATAAAACTGCCTCAGCATATTGATTTGAGGAATCTCTGCATTATTGATCTGATAGGTTGGAATGCAATCGGGGTTCTGTTTTTAAACCAAGGGCTTTTCTTTTCAGCTTTCATTTGCCCTCAGCTCTCTCAGGAACAGAAGTAAGTGAAGTCTCTGCTACATGGCCTAGTGTACTTTCCCTCAGGGCTTGACAGTCTGTGGGGGTTAGACGGCATTCTGTTTGCTGCCAGCCAGCCCTTCGGATTAACACAGGCATCCTTAGAAGAGAGTAAACCTTGCCATCATTAAGAATTGATGGATATTTGGAAAGTATGCACACAGATCAAGATTTGATCTGATGATTTTGATATAGTTAATGTTCCCTTTACCCCATGATTGCCCCTAAATTCACCATTTTCTAAATATGCCATATAACCCTTGCTATGTAAAAAACCACCCCAAATGTGGTGGCATAAAATGATAACCATTCTATTGTGGTCATGATTCATGGACTCAGGAATTTGGACAGGGACAGTCAGAATGACTTATCTATACACCATGAAGTGGGGAGTCTCAGCTGGGAGGACTCCAATGCTCAGGGGTGACTGGAGCAGCTGAGGGCTAGAACAGTTGGGACTACAGAATCCACCTCCAAAATGCCTGGCCCCAAGGCAGGGATGGCTGGCTCTGATGTGACTGTCAGCCAGCAATACAAGTCGCCTCTCCAACATGGAAGCCTTCCCGCAGGCAGACTTGGTACATTACAGTGCACTGTTCCAGCAAATGAGGCAGAAGCTGCAAGTTCTTTCATGACTTGGCTTTGAAAGCCACACAGTGTCATTTTCTTTTCTTTTCTTTTTTTTTTTTAAAAAAGATTTTATTTATTTGACAGAGAGAAACACAGCCAGAGAGGGAACACAAGCAGGGAGAGTGAGAGAGGGAGAAGCAGGCTTCCTGCCAAGCAGGGAGCCCGATGTGGGACTCGATCCCAGGTCTCCGGGATCATGACCTGAGCCAAAGGCAGTTGCTTAACCAACTGAGCCACCCAGGCGCCCCCACAGTGTCATTTCCAACATGTTCTAATGGTCAAAGCAGTCACAAGCCTGATCAGATCCAAATGGAAGGGATATGGATACCACTTCAAGGGGAACAGTGTCAAAAGTTTTGTGGCAAATAAAACCTGCCATATGAAGAAATCTGAATCTATAGAATAATTTTATTTTATATTGCAGCGCTAAAGATAGTTACAATAATAATATTTACTGAGTACTTACTATGTGCTAGCTATTTCTCACATTCATTCTCTGAGGGATGTCCTATTATTATCTTCATTTCGCGGAAGAGGGAAATGAGGCTTGGAGGGAATTAGGAACGAGTCACACCCTAATGAACAGGTGAAGGGAGGTTTGAACCATGGCTGTCTGGTTATAGGCTATAGGAACTTAACCATTGGGCTGTATAATTCCTCCTTTGCTAACTACAGTAAAGCTTTTTAAGAACTGTTAAACACAAATATTAAAGCTATAGGCCCTGAACAATATTAGAAAAAAATGTTTTGGATAAAATTGCTATTAAAACAGATTTTGTGGTCTCAGACTCAGCAACTGAACAAAATGTCTCACCTCTACAGAGACACCTGTACATTGGCAAAATAGTTCCTGACAGTATTGGACAAGCTCAGACTGGTGGAGCTGGAACTTTCCCCAAGAAGAATGGAGTGAGTCATGAGGCCTGAGGGTTTACTGCATTGTGAAAGGGAGTGGGGGTGGGGGACAGGATCAGGCTTTTGTCTTTGACTCTTAGTTGGATATCATTTCAAAGTTCAGAGACCATTTTGCATCAAGAATTGGGCTGTTATCAAGACATTGTAATGCCAAGTTGTTTCATCTCTTAGGGCAATTAGAAAGTAGATAGCTTAGCTACAGAAGTAAAAAGCTCCTATTTTTTTAACTCAATTTTCACACATCAGACCAAGTTATCTAGCAGGTTCATGTTCTGAGAAAAAAAATTACAAAGAGACACACCTCTGTGATGAATTAAAAACCTATGTTCTGCAGGAATTCTTACCAGAATACCTCAGCATGCAGCTAAGCTAGTGTTACCCTTGTGACACGAGCCTGAAGTGCTAAGAGCTTGGGGAGTAGGAGGCAATGCTAGAACTCTGTGTGGTTTTAGAACCACTATGGATACTGAAATTTCAACACTGCCAGCCCTGTTTCCAGGGAATTGTTGCAGACAGGAAATGAGATCGCCTCTGGCCCCTCATTTTCATCCACCTCCAGCTGCTCTCCCTGCTGCAAACGGCTGTCACGGCTGCTCTGTGCTCACAGACCGACCACCAGAGACTCTTCAAGCCTTGCTCCAGCTGCCACACTGCCCCCTCACCAGTCTGTCTGGGATAGGCCACCTGGCCCTGCAGCATCCACTGCTTCACAGAGCTACCATGCCCCTCTCCTGCACTGCCTAAATGCAGAAAGATTTTTCCATCTATAGGAAGAAAGCTCCATCAGCTAATCTTGGCATCAAAACGTAAACAGGGTCTTTGTACTTTACTCCTTCTGCCATTGGATAATATAGGGTATCTTCTGAAGGTTGAGCTATGTGACTACCTGAGGAATTCAATCAAGAGCTTCCATTCAGGGGCGCCTGGGTGGCTCAGTTGGTTAAGCGACTGCCTTTGGCTCAGGTCATGATCCCGGAGACCCAGGATCGAGTCCCACATCGGGCAGGAAGCCTGCTTCTCCCTCTCTCACCCCCCCCCCCCCCCCTTGTGTTCCCTCTCTGGCTGTGTTTCTCTCTGTCATATAAATAAAAAATCTTAAAAAAAAAAAAAAAAGGAGTTTCCATTCAAAACATTCTCACTGATGTGGAATTGAAACCCACAATGGTCCCATAAGCCTCCTGCTCAAAACCAAGTGAAATATCTTCCAAAAGAGCTTCATCGGGTTTGTATTTCCACTTGTTTCCATTCAATATATATTTATGGAACACTTGGTGTTCAAGATTTAACAGCAAACAAGGCAGACATCTATCCTGCCTTCACAAAGCTTTCATTCTAGCACTGAAAAGGACACAGAACATATACTTACACCACTCATTATACATATGTATGTAAGTTCACTGCAGTTGGTATAAATTATGTTAAGTTTTGGTTGGGAGTTACAGACAATTCTGGACAGCTTCATCAAAGAAAGGGATACATGGGAAGGTCACAGAGGTGCCTAACAGGATCCAAAGAGGAGATAATTAAGCAAGAATCAAATTAGCTCTACCTTTTTGGTAGGAGTTTATGGATTTTCCTTCTGATGTGCTTCATTAATGTGACTTAGTAAAAATTAAAAAAAAAATTAATGTGACTTAGTTATCAAAGCTCCAAGTCTTTTAGTTCAAAAGGGAATGTCTTTTGTCCATCCTGAGTGTAGCATCTACCCCTGGACTAATTGATAAGAGCCGGGCAAGCTGTTGTTCCTGTACATGGTTGTTGGAGGTCACCCCTGAAAAATGGGTTAAGATCCCAGAGAAGAGGCAGGCAGCACTGCAAAATTATTTATACAACAGAAGTAGGAATTACCCCAAGAACCCCTGACCTAATTTTGGGAAGTGGGTAGGCCCAAAGAAAATTTCACTATGAATGAGAAATAAAACCCCCATCAGCTAAAGGATGAAGAGGAGTTAGCCAAGTCAAAAGAGAAGGCATGGGAAGGAGAGAGAGCAAAGAGGAATGGTGCAAAAACTCAGAGGTAAGTAGGAGGAAGACATATTTGAGGACCCATGAGAAAGGTGAATTGTAGCCAATAGTGTACCTGAACTCTGGTGGACTGGTAGCCTTATCTTGAGACCCACATCTCTTTCATCAGCCTTCCTAAGAAGCCAGTGGAACTCCTGGTGGCCAGTAAGGACACTGCTGAGTTCCTGCCCAAGGTTCTTCTCTACTGTTAGTAATAGAGCTTCTTGATACCTCTGATTTATGGTTGCTTTTGTCTTCTAGAAACACTCATCTTTTTTTAAAAAAAGATTTTATTTATTTATTTGACAGAGAGAGACACAGTAAGGGAGAGAACACAAGCAGGGGGAGTGAGAAAGGGAGAAGCAGGCTTCCCACCAAGCAGGGAGCCCAAAGCAGGGCTCGATCCCGAGACTCTGGGATCACGAAATGAGCTGAAGGCAAATGCTTAACAACTGAGCCATCCAGGTGCCCCAATACTTATCTTCTTTACATAAATATATTGACTTTTCTTTTTGAAAAAGAAAGGTTGATTAAATTCACTTTATCTATTTTTTTCTAGATTTTAAAGATAGGCCACCTACCTGATCTTTGTATCTATAAAACAGACCTATAGAAATTCTATCTGGATTTTATTTTATTTTATTTATTTTTTAAAGATTTTTTTTTTTTTTTGACAGAGAGATCACAAGTAGGCAGGGAGGCAGGCAGAGAAAGAGGAGGAAGCAGGCTCCCTGCTGAGCAGAGAGCTCAATGTGGGACTCGATCCCAGGACCCTGAGATGGCCTGAGCTGAAGGCAGAGGCTTAACCCTCTGAGCCATCCAGGCACGCCCTACCTAGATTTTAAACATTTTTTTAAAGCAACTCTTAACTTTTAAGAGTCTATAAAACTACTGTTCTATATTAAACTAAGGCCAGAAATTGAGCTATTTTGTTCTTTTGGGGAAAGAGTAACCATGAGGAATTACATAAGATGATCTGACCCAGATCCATCAACACTTCAAGGAATTCCAAGTAGCTGTTGCGATAGCTGTGGTGATTTGAGCTGAGCAAATGTGGAGGCTGAAGGGGTTAAAGATAACCACAAATTCCTTGTCATTCCTTGAGTTAAGTGATGGAGTCTATTTCCCTCCCCTTGAATGTGATTTGGTCTGGAGATTGGCTTTGACTAGCAGCATAGCACAGAGAAAGTGACACTGTGCTGGTTGCAAGCTTAAGCCTTCAAGGGCAGGCAGTTTCTGTCTTTGTGATCTTGGAGGCTGTCTGCAATGCTGTCAAGAAGCTCCAGGACTACTGAATGTTGAGAGGGAGCACAGGAAGGTTTCGAAACTGAGGCACCATCTTGTGCATTCCAGGGCACCTCCTGAGTGATCTCAGTTATACCCTATGAACAGAAGAACTGCCCAGCTGAGCCTAGTCAACCCACAGAATTGTAAGACATGCTATGTTTTTGTCATTTTAAGCCATTCAGCTTTGGGGTGATTTGTTACTTAGCAATAGCCACTGAAGAGATTCCATATGGATTTATTTCTTTTTTTTTTTTTTTAAGATTTTATTTATTTGACAAAGAGAAAGGCAGCCAGAGAGGGAACGCAAGCAAGGGGAGTGAGAGGGAGAAGCAGGCTTCCTGCCGAGCAGAGAGCCCGATGTGGGACTCGATCCCGGGTCCCCGGGATCATGACCTGAGCCGAAGGCAGTCGCCCAACCAACTGAGCCACCCAGGCACCCCTGGATTTCTTTTCTATTTCTTGAGGAGGCAGTGGATTTTGTGTTACTCTTACTTTTGCCTGTTTGTTTTGGGGTCTTTTAAAAAGCATTTTATTTTACTAATGCTTTCTTTTTTTTGTTTTACTACCAATCAATAACAAAAAATCAGATAGAAAAAAAAATAAATCTTCCTCTCACTCCTTTCTCTTAAGTCTCCCAGTTTCACTCCCAGAGGCAACCACTTTTGGAAGCTCCTTAAGTATTTAAATATAAGCACGATTCATGTGTGATTTTTTCTATTTCTTTTCTTTTTACATGAAGATGGTAAGTTACCATACACATAGTTTCACACCTTCCTCTCACCACTTACCAATGTATTTTGGAGGTAGTTCCATACTCAACGCACATAAAGTTATCTCATTTTTTTAATGGCTGCATAATATTCTACTGCATGATTCACCACAATTTGTTTAACCAGTTCTCTATTCATGGGTATTTGCTTCTAATCAGGTAATAAAAATAAAGCTGCAAAACAAAAAAAAATCACCCTAGATCTATATCATTTTGTACATGTGCAAAGACAAGAACATGTTCCTAGAAATGAAATTATTGGACCAAAGTTTATGAATATTTTAATTTTTATAGCTCTTTCCAAATTGTTCTCCATGAGTTATACCAAATTGTACTCTCACCAGCGAAAAGTGAGAACACCTGTATTCTAAAACATTGTCTAATACATCTAGACCAAAGTCCTTTATTGTTTTAGTTTTTCAGTTGATTCTTAAGATGTTCTCCTCCCCTCTGCTATTTTATATTTTATTTCTTTCTCTTATCTAATTGTATTGGCAAGTACTTTTAGAAAACTATCAAATAGTACTGGTGTTCTTAATTAAGCATAACTGTTCTTTTGATCTAATGAGAATACTATTTTCCCATTAGGGTTAAAGTTGACATTTGGGATGAGAGAAATTTATTTTATCATGTTAAGGAAACACAATATATCCATTTCTAATATTGAAACTTGTTGTTAGAAAAAAAAAAAAGAAACTTGTTGTTAGAAGGGATGTGAAGATTATATCAAATTTCAACATCCATAGAAAAATCATATGAGTTTTGTCTCCTTCAATCTATAAACATAGTAAATTATATTAACAAATTCCCTAATACTAAGATATCTATCCTTCTACTCTTAGAGTAAGCCTCATATACTTGGTCATGGTATATTTTTCTGTTTCCTGTTTGTTAAATTTTTATTTAGGGCATTGCATTTTTTATTTTTAAAGAAAATCAATCTGTTGTTTCAAAGGAAGCTTGACAAAATATTCCATCAGACACAAGGATAATAACAATGTGACGGATAAACTACCAAATGAGAAATTCTAGGAAAGGATAAAATATTGAGGACTAAATTTTGGAGAATACCTATATTTTAGGGCAGGGGGAGGAATGCAAGCACACGGAACAAACTGCAAAGAGACAAAAGTCAGGCTTTATTGTCCTAGAAGCCAGCAAAGAGAATGTGCCATGAAGAACAGGAAGGTGCAGAGGAGTTGAAAAGGTTTAAGCCTCTTGGTGGATAAAGGGAAATGTTCCAGTGAAGAGACAAAGGCTGAGGCACACAGTGGCATGGGAGTATTGGGGAGATGTTTGCAACTGATGGAGTGAAGTTCTCAAGAAGAGGGACTTGGGGAGAAATATCCAGAAAATCCTGAGGTGGCAGGAAGGACAGACAACCAAACAAGCTCACATTAGACAACTAGATTCTAGTCAAGTGGAGGTAAAGATCTTATGCAGAGGAGGAGAGAAACCAAGGCCTGCAATAATCACCTATTTGGAAGAATAACAATAACAGATAATAATATAAATGGGCTAAGTATAAAAAACCTGAAATAACAAGTGGCAATTCACTGCAATTGTCTCAGAAACTAGATGAGAAAAATAAGCAATCTTCTATAGAAGACATTTAATAAAGAAAGTAAAAGTTGACAGTTTGATCTCCATGGTCCAATGCCTAGCCCATATGGCACTCATATGAGTGAACTGCCTTTTCATTCCTTTTTTAGTGAACTAATTCTCTATCACATGGTGTCTACTACCAGGGGACAAAGAACACATTCCTGAAACAAGGGAGGAAGCTCTTCTTCGGACCTAGAGATTCCCTTCATTTGGCCAATGGGCAACGTCTGGGCGAGTAAGCAAGTGCCAAGTCCCAGGCTTGGTAGGAGTATCCACACGGGAGCCTTTCTTTTGATGACCCTATAAAGTCTATTTCATGTTCTCTCAAACAGGAGAAGGTAGCTGAATGTGGAAATCACTAAATGCTCTCAGGTGTCCTGTCTGTAATCCTAAGTAGGAATTGTTCTGATTTTATTAGCTTAAATGCCCTATTTTAGCAATGATATCATCAGAAGTTATTAAGTTTCATATGAGGTGAGATAGTTTATAGGGTTTATTAACATATGACACTGGATATATTTTGCTCCTGTAGCTCATTTGCTGGGTGACTTTGGGCAAGTGCATTTAACAACACTGAACCTCAGTTTCTCATCTGTAAAATGGCGCTTATAAAAATTGCTTCCCTGATTATGTCACTGGGCTGTTGTGTAAGGATCAGATGAGATAATGAATATACAGAAGACAATGAAAACACTATTCAAATGAAAGGTATATTGCATAAGTCACCTGTGAGAAATACTTTTGCTTACTATAAAAACTAATCCCAATCCTGGGACGAACCGGTGGGAGAATTTCACTCTTCCTTTTCCAAAGCATAAATGAAAAAAACAAATTTCCTTTCTTCTATACTTGTGGGAGGTGTCTTGACAGACTCTGAGTGGAATGGATTGATGACTGATACAGATCAAAGCCCTCTTTTCTAGTCACCCTGCTAGAGTACCAACTGGTCATCCCTTTAGAATATAAGCACAGTTGGGGTGAGGGCAGAATCACTGGCTACATGAGAAGATTATGCCCAGAATTAGGATTAAGAGGATAACCACTAACAGGAAACAAAACAAAGTGAAACAAAACAAAACAAAAAAACAACTGTGGCATGAGAGAGTGACGTAGTACATTTTCAAACAAATAACTATTAAAAGCTTGATGGTGGCACAAAGTTCACTTCAAAGGCATGAACTCAGGAACCAGACTGAGTGGATTTGAATCCCATCTCTGCCAGTTACCAGCCATGGGACATGTGGGCTTCCTTACTTTCCTTCCCTGTACAATGAGGAACGTAACAGTACTTAGAAATTTATAAAGTACTTGGAACAGTGCCTGAGTACAAAAAGATTTATTAAATAAATTATCTGGCAGATGGTATTTAGTATGTCAGACTAAATATGTAAGGATTGCACCTCTTTGCTAGTTTCTTTGCTAGTTTGAGAAGGCACACGTCATTGATTCCACATGGAATGCAAAGTTTAAAAGAGCCTATGAGTTTACAGACCTAAAAGTAAATATTTTCAGAGACATTCCCTACATTTGGTGTGAAACCCAGACATAAATGCATTGTAGATACTTTCTTTAGACAACATCAAACCAGGTCTGAGATCTGTGATCTCAGATCTGCTCTCAGACTGGGCAATGCATTTAACCTCTTCACGCCTCAGCTGCTCTCTCTATAGTAATGCAATAAAAATTGCTTGCTTCACAAGGGTGTCATGAAGATGAAAATGAGATAACATTTGTAAAATGCTTAGTGCTTGCCCTGAGAGGCGCCACCTAAACACGCAGATTGTAATTATTAACAGCATCTCATACACTAATGGAGACTGGTTTGGATGCCATCATCTTATTCAATACTAAAGCCAACCTTAGAAATGACAATGCCGGGGAGTTGGTTAGACAGCTTCCTGCCTGAAAGCTGTTAAAAAGGGTGCCACCAAACTTTGCGGGTGTTAAAACTGGCTAGTAGCACGACCTGGATTCCCCTGGGGCAGGCTCTAAGAGGAAAGCTTAAGCATTTTACAAATATGGCTCTCTTGGGCTTCCCCTCTGTTTCCTGAACATCGTGTTACCAAGTCCATAGGAATCTGGAGCCGGGAGATTTGGGGCATGAGTTTCCTACCTGAAATTCATTAGCCACTTGGGGTCACAAAGATTTTAGAGTGGCTTAAAATTTTGTGGAAACAGTAATGTTCACCTCCTGCCTGTTCCAGGTTTACATGAGATAGACAGTGGGTGACAAATGCCCAATGAGTAAATTTATAGACTGAGAGAGGCAGAAAGTCATCCTATGAAATTCTATCATTTCAAGGGGTCAGAACATTCTAAAATGGAAGACATATAATTGGTGATAAGCAAGGGGATTTTAGATGGGATATAGATGCACATTACACACACACACCCACACACACAGATGTGTGTGTATATATATATATATATTGTATGTATATAAAGTATACATACACCTACATATGTGTATATGTATGTGTAGATATGTGTACAAAGTTAAATATTAGGACATGAGACCTGTGCGTTCATAGATATTACTACTTAGGACAAAGGTGGAGTCAGTAGCTGACAAAGATAGTTGCAAGTTAGGAAAAAGTCTTTGACTTAAAAAAAGATAAGACAATAACAGTAATAGAAAATAATAATGCGGTTTTTAGAGCAAAAATCATGACTACAGTCAAGGAAACACCACCTTGGAAGAAGGATAAGAGAGCCTCTGTTCCTTGATTTCGAATTTCTGAGTATGAGATTTAGATCCCAGTGCAGAATTTAGAGAACAGTGATTTCTTACATCTGGATTGATCGCTTCTGTTTGTAAAGTCCCTTTTTCATGCTTTTGCTTATTTTCAGGTCAGGCATAATTATTTTTGTTTAAAAGATCAGGAAACAGACTAAGTGTCCTTGAAAAGTTGTGCAATAGGCTGGCCAGTGAATAAAAATCTGTATATGTTGTAATACTGTTTAGGGAAAAGAATCATATGCTAAGTAGTTTTTACAAAGTGGAGAACTGTTTACTAAAACTAGCGGTCATTTAACTCCTTGGAAACCCGCTTTGCTGATAGTGGTTCTGTTCACCCAGGGCCTTGTATCTACCTCACGCTGAGCACAGCTCTGGGAGCTGAAACCAGTGGGCAACACCTGGCCCATTATTTCAGGAGCTTAAATCTGGACACAGCCCAGTTAGGCCCCCAGTCAAGTTTTACTTGAATGGTAGGGTGTTAAATTTTTTAAAAAATTTTATTTATTTATTTGACAGAGGAGAGAGATCACAAATAGGCAGAGAGGCAGGCAGAGAAAGAGGGGGGAAGCCGGCTCCCCGCTGAGCAGAGAGCCTGATGTAGGACTTGATCCCAGAACCCTGAGATCATGACCTGAGCCGAAGGCAGAGGCTTAACCCTTTGAGCCACCCAGGCAGCCTCTAACATTTTATTTTTTAAGGTATTGTCAGTATTTAAGAATCTGGAGATTCCACATAAAAATCTGGCTACTGGCTTAGCTGAAGATCTGAGGAAACCACGTCTTGAGTTCCTGCTTAGTTGGCCTTTGGTGAGGCCTTTGTGCTCCCCAGACTGACACTGTCCTTTGCTAGACTCACATGTCTTTCACACATTCACCTTGGAGAGCTTAGGTGTGCAAAGTGACCAGACAAGTCAGCAACAGTTACAAATCAGCTGTTGCTAGGGAATGATAAAACAAGCAGGGTGGACATTGGCCTCAAGTATAAAAGACAGAAATTGGTAGAAATCAATCCTATTTTCATAGAACCTGAGCTGAAATATTAAAATAAGTTAATACATCATGTATTTGCCTGCAAAATATTCTTATGGCTTTGGCTGTTTACAAAATTCTTCCACAGGGCGCCTGGGTAGCTCAGTGGGTTAAGCCTCTGCCTTTGGCTCAGGTCATGATCTCAGAGCCCACATCAGGCTCTCTGCTCAGCAGGGAGCCTGCTTCTCCCTCTCTCTCTGCCTGCCTCTCTGCCTACTTGTGATCTCTCTCTCTGTCAAATAAAGAAATAACATCTTTAAAAAAAATTCTTCCACATAATTTACATTTTCCACAATGATGCGGAGGAAGAGAGTAAGCAGGAATGTCTAAAACTGAAACAAGTTTCCTGGAAACACAGCCCAAGACGGGGATTTGAGTGCCGGCAATTTCTTGAGCAAGTGATCTTCAGGAAAACCTTGAAGGGCAGAAGTGAAGTGGGAGAGGGAAGGTGAGGGGCGTGGACTCAGGCAGAGGCCACCTGGACCTGGGCCACGGTGGGAAGGTGCTCTGGAACATTAACTACAACACCCAACTGCTCTCTCTTGGGCTCAGGGTGCCAGCCTTTCGTACACTAATCAGTCAGCCATTAACTGTGGCCTCCCACCACCAACTTCTTGGGTGAGGCAGCTCCTCTAGTAGCCCAGAACAACTTTCTCCAAAGTGGGGGCACATGTACATCTTTAGCAGCCAACACTCCGAGGGGCTGGGGGAGATGCAGCAGTCCAATAAAGGGGAGCTGGGAGGGGGCACCCCAAGGACAGCTTGGAAAATACTGAGCACGCAGCTATTCACAGTGAGATTTAACTACTAACACTAAGACTGTGTGGACAGACAGACACACGCATGCACACATACATACACACCACACACACAACGTGTTTTAGGAGTTGGCAATTTCAGAACGTACACCAGGGTTTCTTCCAAAACCAGAAAGCTCTCAGTCTGCATTTTGAGAAATTGTGAAGAAATGGTTTCATCTTCATAAAATCCAAGTTCACAGCATATTCCAGGCAAATTATGGAAATTGAAAATTAAAACTAAGATTTTATAAACCAATAGATAATATCATGCACATCTACATAAAATACATAATATCGTATATACATATAAACATATGGATGGATACACAGTATACGTATAGATATAAATAGAGATAAACATGTGACTGTTAGCGTTTGGGAAAAAAATCTTGCCACAGAAAATGGAAAAGCTTTGTGTTCAAAGGATTTAAAAAATAAATTCTCCTTTGACAGAGCCTAACCCCTTGGGACTTGTCATAAGAAGGAAGAAAGAATTCTCAGAAATACCAGGTTGTCCTTCTGGCATATTCCTACTTTGTTCTGAAACAATTTGAGCTCAGAAGCACATTTCATCAAGTATAGAAGTTATAGGTTTTGCTAAGTGTGAAAAGAAGAGAAAAAATGAGATGCAGGGTTATATTTTTAACCTTAAAACAAATTTTAGATAGGCACTTAATAAAATTCTCTTTATGAAAGGATGCCGATCATGTGTACATTCTTCACAATTGATGGGACACTGTCAAAATCAGTAATTGTGGCAAACCAGAGATAAAATAAATGGGTCAAAGTCCAAGTTTATGCAGTTTATTTTATTTTATTTCTTCCCTGATTTCTTTCCCTAACACCTTCAAGATGCTCATCCCAAAGCTATTATCATAACTGAATATTTTATATAATGGAAAGCAGAAGCACCTCAGATCTTCTTTTGCATGACAAATGCTTAATTAGAAAAATAATAGGATGGAAATGAAATTGGTATTTACTATGACTGGAACAGAGAAGTGTCCTGGAGAAGAAAATTCAGTTTTAATTCACCAAAGGCAAAAAAGAAAAAAAAGCAAGCAAGCAAGCAAGCAAGCAAGCAAAGAACTGTACATGATGAACAGTGGAAACAAATCAGGGACTAGTTCATTGCTTGTGCCTATAACTGGGATGGAAACTCTCTTGTCTCTCTATCTTTTGTGCTCTCATGTGTGCGCTCTCTCACACGTGCTCGTTCTCTCACACTACAAAGCCCAATACGGTGGAAAAAAAAGGAATGTGATATTAAGGTTGAAGAAGTCCTTTTTAATTGCTTGTGAAGAATCAAGCCCTCTATATGTTGCATTTCCAGCAGATTAGATAAACTGTACAACAAATTAGTGTATCTTCCAATTCTGCACCGCATTAACAACCTAATTATAACTGTGAAATAATTCAGTGTGGAACCATATGCTAAAATATGGTAATTGCTCTTGTATGGTTTTTGAAGAACTAGTTGTATTTTCCTCTGTGTCTTTGAGTTGCTATGGCTTATTTGTTGCCTTTGGCCAGTGAGTCAGAGGACACAGGCTCTTCCTTGCCACAGTATATGAGAACTACATTAATTCTGCACACCCCCTTGCATTTATTTGAAGATTCTCATTTCTTTAACAGAAATACATTTTGTCATATGAAAGGGGGCAGGGTTCCACACAAGTTGGACCCTTGAATCCTTTGTCCATCTCAGTTCTGCTCTTCTAAAGCAATTTAACATGTGCATGTGGTATACATAGTTTGTCAGAATCCTTTTTTGGGAACATGTACACAAAGTAGAAAGCCTTGAGTTATTTGCTAAAATGCTGGGCCATACAATATTATGTGCATCTCAGTCCACTGAAGCTGATGTCATTAAGTTACTCCATAGTTGTTTGCTCTGATCTGGGGTTTTCTTGTTTTGTCTTGTCTTTTTTTTTTAAGCTGTATCTTTTTGAGAAGTTTTAGGTATATAACAAAACTGAGAGGGAAGTTCAGAGATTTTCTATACACTTCCTGCCCTGCCCATGTATAGTTCCCCCTATTACCAACATCATTCCTCTGAGTGGTACATTTTTTTTTTAATTTCTTAAAGATTTTTATTTATTCATTTGACAGAGAGAGAGATCGCAAGTAGGCAGAGAGGCAGGCAGAAAGAGAGGAGGAAGCAGGTTCCCTGCTGAGCAGAGAGCCCAATGTAGGTCTCCATCCCAGGACCCTGAGATCATGACCTGAGCCGAAGGCAGAGGCTTTAACCCACTGAGCCACCCAGGCGCCCTCTGAGTGGTACATTTTTAAACAAGGAGCCTGCACTGATATATCATAAGCACCCAAATTCCAGTGTACATTACAGTTCACTCTGCGGGTTGGACAAATACATAGTGAGATGCATATATCCGTCACTATCATATCAAACAGGCTATTTTCACTGCCCTAAAGCTCTTCTGTACACTGCCTGGCAACCACTGACCTTCTTACTGTCTTCTCAGTTTTATCTTTTCCAGGATGTCATCGAGTGGGAATCATACAGTGTGTAGACATTTTGGAGTGAATTCTTTTACGTGGTAATATGCATATAAAGTCCCTCCCTGTTTTTCATGGCTCGATAACTCCTTTCTTTTTAGCGCTGAAGAATATTCTAGTCTGGGTGTGCCACAGTTTATTTATCTGTTAATCTATTGAAAAACATCTTGGTTGCTTCCAAGTTCTAGGACTTAGGAGTAAAGCTGCTATAAATAACCATGTGCAGATTATGTTTACTTCTTAAATTTTTTACTTCTCCTAGATCAAGGGGGGATTAAGACCACCAGATGAGAGAGGCTATTCACATCATGAGCACTGAATTTTGTTGCCTTCAAAATGCTACACAGTAGGTCTTCAACTTCTGGGAAGAGCTCAGTTGTTTCTTTGCATGTATGCCCAGTTTCACCTGTCACCATCTCACCGGGCTTTGGCCCAATGTTTTATTGGGAAAAGTATGAAGAAAGGGCCCATCTCTGCCTGTCTCTTTATAAGATGAAATTTCACAGAAGAAACCTCTCAACTTCCAGTTCCTTCTACTCTAAGTTGTCTGAGGTATATACTGTTTGACTTCTGTCACTTAGTGTTCTTATTATCAAATCCAAGATGGAGGAGATGATTCTACATATCAATCAGTCAGTATCTTCGTTGTGACAACCAGGTGACTCATATCTCACGCTTGGTCAGAACATCTATCCAGTTCTCTGCATTACCTTTGAATGAGGGCAGCAATAAGACTGCAACGGTCTGGACAGTTAAACAGATTTTGTTAACGAAACAGATTTTGTTAAACAGATGGGAAATCAGAAACTACTTCAGCTCATTCATTGTTCTATCCAATATTCCTTTACTAAGTATTATTGCTATATGAGACTCTGGGAGTTGAAAACTAAATGAGATGCAGTGTAGGGTGTGGGAGGGTAAGGTAACCCCAGACAGATTTGAAGATATGACGTCCAAAGGAGCCCTGGAGGCTGAGCTGGAGGTGCAATATGGGAAGGAGGAGGTGTCTGGGGGATGGAGCTTCATAGGAAAAGCAGTGGGAGATCCCTTCCTTTGTGTACCTATTGCTGATGCCCAAATTCAGGCCAACATCACTTCTTACTAGAACTATTAATTGACTACTATCTCCCCATCCCTAATTCTATGCCTGCAAAGCCATCCTCCTCACTTTGGTCAGAATGGCTTTTCCAAGATGCCAATCAAGCAGCTCACCCTCAATTTGAGGACCATATGGCCAAGCTCATCAGCAAGGCCTCTATAACTGGCCCAGTCTGCCTCCCTCCATGCTTCACCTCACACTCATGTTCTGGCAGAAGTAACCACTTCTATGCCTATCACACTGGACTACTCGGGATTCCTCCTTCCACTCAGCTTGTGGTTAAGATTCTAGACTTAGCGGTCACACAGCTCTGGGTTTGACTATATGCTCTGCTGCTTTCAAGCTCAGTGACTATGAGAAATTTGGACTCGTGAGCCTCAGTTTGTAAAGTGGGGATGGTAACAGAGGATGCTTCAGAGAAGTTGTGGGAATTAAATGATGAATGTACAACACATGTCAAGTTCTTAGTCTATAATAAGTATTGAATATATTTACCTATTCATACTACCTTAAAAATTAAGACAGGTTAGGCTTAACGTCTTTAGGAACTTTTCCCTGTTTTGCCTCCAATCTCACAGACTTCTTGTCAGTGGTCCTCATTGCCCTGGGTATAGCTCCTATTGTAATGGACTCTCGCTATTGCTCTGCACCCAAATTACTGTTTCAGACTGTGAACCTCATGGGGGCAGAGATTGTGTCTTTCTACTCATTCCTACACCCAGTGTCCATCATGCCTAGCGCTAAGCAGTGCTCTGTTTGTGTTTGTATGTCACGTGGACACAGCCTAGAGAAGACAGCTGACACAGGAAGGGACAGGCATGTGCTTTGTCCTATAGAGGCGCACTCTACAGCCACAGCTGGGAATCCGGGCCAGCCAAGTGATGGAGCCAGAGGGGGTCAGCCATCCCAGTAATGTGCCCAGGAGGTAAGATGATAGAATCCATCAGGAGTTTGGACAATGAGATCAGAAGCCAGCCATAGGACAGGAAGCCCAAAGCTTCCTGAGGCACATTTCCCTCTGCCCTTTCTGGGGAGGGAGGCCCTGTGGGCTCCTCCTGACTAGATCTGGGATCTGGAGCAGGAAACAGGGCAATTTCTCACAAGAGACACTGAAAAAAAGAAATCCCGGAAAAATCAGCAACACCTTCTCTGCTCAATTAACATTTCCCTTTTATAACTAAAAATATGTGGAAAGAAAAGATGTCTTCATTTTTTGGAATGTTCCATGTTGGTGACCCACAGAGAAAGAGTCATTTTGGTTATGTGTCCTACACTCCGGCTTTGCGGTTCCAAATTCTGACTCAAAGACAGAAAAAGATTCTGAGGTGGTCGAGTACCACTGCAGGTGTTCTGGCTTAGCCCTACCCTCAGAATAGGGCAGCGGGTTGGGAAAAGGAATGTGACCTCAGCAGAGATGAGCCTCCCTTCTGCTTATAGGTCACAAAATTGATGTGTATCTTTTATGGGCAGGCCTGGTTTGAGCGTCTTTTTGTATATGACCAACAGAAAGCACACAGAAAGTCAGACAGACAGAAAGGCAGGAAGTTCTGAGAACTGCTTCATGGTTATTGTTACTAAGGTAACCAATTCTTTAGTATTCATGTGTTCAGCAGATGGCCGCTCTGGATCTCCGAGGCTGAGGTGGTGTCACAGAATGGCCAAGTGAGAAGGGATGAAAACAGCCAAACAGATAAATATGGAAGATGTTTAAGAATATGTTTAAGATTTAGCCATCATGTGTGGTTTCTGGTGGCTTTAAAATGGAGATCACTGCCAGCATCAGATGATGTAAAGAGTGATCAGGAGCACGTCTTCCCACTGCATTTATATAATCAAATTCACATACTATCCACACGCTGGGTAGAAAAACGTCTTGGAAGGGGACAAAGATCCTTGAAGCCTGGTTTCATTTTGAGAAAATCTTGACTGTGCAAAAAGGGCCTCTGAAATGTATCACTATCTGTTATCCAGATTCCAAAGTGCTTTTCCCTAAGCATCCAAAGAGGGAGGTGGCAAATGTATTGCTAATCCCCTCGAAGTTTCTCTTGCAGAAGATAGGGGCATTTCCCATACCATAGTTGCTGAGCATCACTCCCCAAATGTAAGAAAAGTCAGTCCCACAGAAGTCACAGTACCCAAAAGATACCCATAATCCTGCCAACTGGCCTGTGGATTGCAAAGGCCTTGAGAATAGGAAAGAGTGGTCAGGGGACATGGAACCCTGCATCGCTGATCAGACGGAGGTAGAAGATACCAGGGACAGAGAATATACTCCCTAACCCCACTTACCACCAATCAATGAAATGATGCTCAGGGAGTCTTGCAGCTGAGATTGTGGGCAACTAGTAATTCTCCTAATAAGAATCCAGGTGGCTGAGAACCCGTTCTCTCATAGAGAAATATTATAAACAGAAACATTTCTTCAGTGAGAAAGAGTTCCATGCCTCTTCACGTCTCATCTGCATGGCCTAGGCGAAAGCATTATGGGATCCTAGGAATATCTCATGGTTTGGAGATATCCACTGAACTAGATCATCATTAAGATCCTAGGACAAGGTCATGGCGCAGGCCTCCTTTCCCATATCCAATTAGCCTTAAGTGAGCACGATCTGCATTCAAAGCCCTCTGCTGGATGCGGTCAGAGATGGGAAAATGAGTATGATGTGGCCTCATAATTCAAAGAACTCACAATCTAATTGACAGAAAACAGTGAAAAATGTAAATCAAGCAGATGACAGCTTTCCTTAACATTCTTAAAAACTCTTCACACCACCTGAATGTCTTTGGCCCCTGTCTGGCTCTCTTTTGTCTCAGTGGCTCCAACCCGCCCCTCTCCTGACACTGGCATCTGCAGCTCTCCGGCTCCTGTCTCATCGTTCAGATCACAGTTCAAAAGTCACTTCCTCCGGGAAGCTTTTCCTGATTCCCCAGCTCAGCCCCCTGTTATAGCATCTCACTGCACCCTCTTCTTCCTCTGCTGTGCTAATTATACTTGGATGCCATGTGACTGTTTGGTACCGTCTGTCCTCCTGATTAGACCCCACAGTTCATGGAAGCCAAGGCCGAGGGGATTTTTGCTCATCAGGGAGTCCTCATGCCCATCACAGAGCCTGGTGCAGAGTTGGCTTTTGGCAAATATTTCTTATATAAATGAATAAATATTCCTAATGGGATCAGTGAGAAGGTAAGAGAAACAAGATTCTGAAGCAGAGGGCTGTTAAACAGTATGGCTGGCGGGGGGGGTGGGGGTGGGGGTGGTGGTGCTTGTTTCCCTCCCAAATGTCTGTTAGGTCCCAAGTGCCCAGCACATGGAATGCTTGTGAAATGAATGAATGAATGGTGAACTAGAAAAAAATAAGAGTTCTTGTTTTGCTTTTTGTTTGCTTATACAATTATACTTTACATAAACAGTAATGTTCAATAGTCTTCTCTCTCTCTCTCTCCTTTTTCTTGGTGCTACAACCTTGTGAAAAGATAGTTAAACAATAACCAGTCAAAAACCCAGGATCTGGCTCAGTGACCCTTCTTTGCCGTTTCCACCAAAAAGAGATTTTGGCCTAGAAACCTTTGTAGCAAAACACTGGACAACCTCAATTTTGTAAGAGAATTCCTGCCTGCTTTGGCTGTGAATGCTGACCTGAGAAGCTTCTCTTCCATATGTCTTGGAGCTGCCACTCCATTCATTCATTTATTGTTGCTTTATTCATGGATTTATTCAACACACATTTATTGAGTAACCACTGTATATTAGTTGCTGAACTATGACAGCCACCATATACTGGGGAAAAAGACCATCAAAACCTCCTGAAGTAAGTTGGGAAACTAGTTCTATAAATTCCACCCTGCAGGCAACACGGGAAGCAGTGCCTTGAGCACACAGAACCTCCCCATTGTGGCACTGGCTACATTCATTATCCTACTTCCAATGGCTGTGAGCACCACAAAGGCAAGCCTACTTTTAGCTTACCCATCTTTGTATTGAACAATTAGCACTGTCCCTGCCTGGCACAGAGTGGGCTTTCCCAGTAAACATTTAGCTACTGACTCATTGTCGCTCACACTTATCGTATGATCCAAGCCCTGTGTGCAGCATGTTAACATGTATTACCTCCTTTAATCCTCACATCACTACTCTCATGTAGTTGCTATGATTATTTCCATTTTACACATGAGGAAACTGAGGCACAAAAAAGCTAAGGAACCTGACAAGGACACACAGCAAGTAAAGAGACAGAGCCAGCATTCAACCTAGGTCTGTCTGAGAGAGAACCACCATGTGCTCCTGCTTTTCTATTGGGTTGAACCATCAGAAATGACTGATATTTGACTCTTGGGGCTACAGAAATAACAAATGTGTATATATGTAAGTAACATAAGTAGATGAAGTAAGTGAAGGTTAGAGATAGAGTGCTGGGGAAGCAGAGCAGGGACAGGTCAGGAATGGCTTCTGGGGCAGCTTTGCAGAATGGCCAGGGATTAATCAGCATGTCACAGGAAGAAGGGGAGTGGCGTGGACACATACACATGCCCTAACTCAACACATCTTCATTTTGGGCTGACTGTGCACCAGACCCTGTGCTCATGCAGAGAAGGACAATTATAATAAAATGGGGGCATTAATATGCTCTAATAAGATGCCCTGAATACACAGCAAAAGCCTGAATATGAGAGAGACCAAGAACAGGTCCATGGTTTAGTTGGGAGCAAAGGATTCCAGGCTGAGGAGCAAGGTAGGAGGAAATGGGAGCCAGCAGGAAGACTGATGAGGTCTGGCGTGGACTGGACACAGGAAAAACCAGGGGATGGTGTGCTGCAGAAGAGGGCTTCCACCTGATTTCCGCAGCTACATCATGGAGGAGGACTTGAAGGGGAAAGAATGGGCAGCTGGAAGAACATTTGAAGCTGTTTGGGCGGAAATTGAGAGCTTATGTCTCACAGAGGCAGTGAAAATACGGATGCTCAAGGCCAGTGAAGTTTAGAGTAAACCCCGAGAATTATCAGTCACTCTAGGTATTCTGGAAGACACAGGCATTCCAATTTAATTGGCCGAAAGGTCTAGAAAGCCTCACCTATCTTTCTATACAAAGACTGCATGCCAGGTGCCTCTTTGTGTTAGGTTCCCTCCTTCAAACCCCTCTTCACATGTGTTCAAATTCAGCCAGGACTCCCTGGCTGCCAGAAGTTGCTTGTTTTAGCATTTCCGTTCATGGAGGAAGAGATACTAATCAAAGATCATGGAACTCTCTCTCTTCTAAATCTAAATCTGTTTCTCAGTTCCACATGTCTCCTTAAACAGTGTCAAGAACCTCAATTTTGGCTCTTAACTTTTGCAGTATGATTCCGGAACTGACTGCCTCATGTATCTTCTGTTCTATCTCTACGGCAGTCAGGGACCAGTTTTGTTCCTCACTGGCACTCAAACAGATGTAAACATCCCAGGTCCCAGGGAAAATATCAGGAGCCTGTTCTGCGTTATGACACAGATCTGTAAAACCTTATGATATGTCTAGTGCAATGAAAGTTATTAATAATTATAGAAGGTATCCATATTTGGATTTTCCTTATATATTTTTTTGAAGATTTTATTTGAGAGAGTGACAGTGAGAGAGAGAGAGCAAGAGTGAGAGAGAGTGAGTTGTGGGGCCAGAGGGAAAAAGAGTCCCAAGCAGACTCTGCACTGAGCGCAGAGCCTGACACGGGGCTCGATCCCATGGCCCTGAGATCAGGACCTGAGCTGAAACCCAGAGTTGGACGCTCCACCAACTGTGCCATCCAGGCGCCCCTATAGATTTGGATTTTAAAAACCAAGCACAAAAAGTGTTTTTTAAAACAGGACAGGATAACTTCTAGATATATCTTTAAAAGTATGTTATAATGTATTTAGTGAAGAATAACTTAACCAAGGGTTGTCATATATAGAAAAATATTAAAACATTAAGACAATTCAGTGTAAGGCCCTATGCTAGTTAAGTGCATGATCATAGATTCAAATACATTCTTTGAGATTCTCTGTTCCAAAGTAGGCCTCGACTGTTGGATGTTCCCTGGCTATAATTGAGGCAATCTGTTAGTCTGGCCACTTTGTATGGTCATGAGCAAACTTTTTGGCTAGAGGTGATTGGCTGTCAATCTCATCTGCTGTCATTGAAGGCTGAGCAGAAAGGAAGTTGCAGGGTTGCTAATTGGTAACTTTATCCCAGCATTAGCTTTCTATTGCTGCTGTAATTCCCACGATCATAGCCAACAAAATTCCCCCTAAAACAATGAAGCATCTTTACTTCCTGAAGGTAAATCTAAAAAGCGCCCTTGTGGGAAATAGTCACCTCTAATGTCCCATTCACCGCAGATGGCAGCAGAGCTGGGAATCCTCTAAGAGAGCCACAATGAAGATTGATGTTGCCATCTGTTTCTGGTAGATTTAAATGTTTATGTCCCCCATAGCTGTAGGGTTTTGGCAGCAATGTTGTTGATACCCAAGAAGGAAAATGTAATTAAAGTTAAGAGACTAAGAGCTGGAAGTTGATTTGATTAAATACATTTTGTCATCATAGCCTGGTGCCTCACTTTCTCTTTCTTTCTTCTTCTGGCCCACTTGCTGACTTTTTTTCCTCACTCATCTGGTCTATACCAAATCAATGATCTTAGATGAGTCTCTATCAAAGCTTTGTAGAGGGGCACCTGAGTGGTGCAGTCAGTTGAGCATCCGACTCTTGGTTTTTGGCTCAGATTGTGATGTTGGGGTCCTAGGATCCAGCACTGAATTGGGCTCTGTACGGGGTCTATTTGAGACTCTCTCTCCTTCTCCCCCTGCTCCTACCAGCCTACTCTCTCTCTCCTCTCTCTCATAAATAAACCAATCTTAAAAAAAACCAAAACCAACTTCCTAGATTCCCAACAACACATGTTAACAGTGGAAAGAAGAAGCCAACAAGGTGGCACACAAGGAGTTCCCTGAAACCATGGATAGAAACTTTGCACTTCAAACAAGGACACCATTAAAAAAACTGAATGAAAATTCCCCTCACAGCTCCCCCCAAAGGTCTGTGGATTTCAATCATTTCTTTCTCTCTCTCTCTCTCTTTTTTTTTTTTTTTTGGTTCCCAGTACAGCAATTTTTGGATTACTCAAAGATCTTTCACATTTTCTGCACAATTTATTTTAATATAAATTATTCACTGAATAAAAAATGTATACAAAATCTCTACATTTTTTCCTCTGGAGTAACTCACTGTCCCTAAGGATGTGAACAATGGGATTTGTGTTTGAGCAAGTGGTTAAAAATAAGTCTTAAGGGGCGCCTGGGTGGCTCAGTTGGTTAAGCGACTGCCTTCGGCTCAGGTCATGATCCCGGAGACCAGGGATCGAGCCCCACATCGGGCTCCCTGCTCTGCGGGAAGCCTGCTTCTCCCTCTCTCACTCCCTCTGGTTATGTTCCCTCTCTAGCTGTGTTTCTCTCTGTCAAATAAATAAATAAAATCTGTAAAAAAAAAAAAAAAAGTCCTAAGTTTTAGGAATGCCTCACATGTGACTCAGTTATTAAATAAATAAATAAATAAATAAATAAATAAATAAAGCAAGCCTGAGGAGAGTAGAGGGCAGAGGGAGAATGGTTTAAGAAGGTAAAGAACAAGCAATTCATTTTCATGAATTGCAAGACATAGTCTAAATATAGAAAAGAAGACTCCAGTCATCACTGAGGGTTGAACATGACTCCTTTGCTCCCTCCCACACACCCATATATATATACTTTCATTTGTCACCCTGCAAAGAAAAATCTCTGCATCCTAGAATTTCTTCACACTTGGAAAACTGATTGTATACTATCTTAGCTAGGGCTACAACACTTGCATTTCACACAGTCAAAACCTTGTAGAAAAGATTTTGTTGCTTAAATGAAGTGGGTTCGAAAACTAGATTGTCCCAAAAGGTGTTATTTGAGTCCCCTGTGAAGCATTTAAAGCTAGACGATTGCTTATTTAATCCTTTGGCACAACAGGGTTTTTAAAAATTAGTATGAAAAAGCTACTTACTCAAGATAAGTCAAATCCAAGCATTAGCAAGTCTTAGAGGTTAGAGATGGAGAGAGTGCTACTTGTTGGCTACTTGAGGAGGGTTCTTTTTCCTCTAGAACAGTGGCTGCTTGGCTTTGTGAGGCAGGAACCTAAAGAGGATGAGAACAAAACTCTGTATAACACATGGTTTCCTGTGAGGCAAGTGGAGCTCCAGGCCATTATAACCTCTAGATTCAAAAGTCATAGTGTAAGCCAAGGTTTTCCCAGTGCTTATGGGGGACAGCATTTGATTGCAGATAGTTTTAAAAGCAGACACCTACCTTCCAGAATTCCAAGAAAATCACAGTCTTGGGTTTTCTCCCAGTCTTCCAAAATCATCCTGATCAGCAAGCAAATACACACTAGGACAAGCAAACACACTTCTATGCTGTTTAACTCCAGAGAGGTAGTAGTTTTATTTTTGTTTTTCCTTTTTTAAAAGTAGTTTTTATTTTTTCCATAACTCAGCCCTTCCATCCCTCCCCCTGACCCCCAGTCAACCCTGAGTTTGTTTCCTGAGATTAAGAGTCTCTTATGGTTTGTCTCCCTACCTGGTCCCATCTTGTTTCATATTCTTCGCTCTCTACCCCCCCCCCCCCCCGCCCTGACCCCCCGCCCTGCCTCTCAAATTGAGAAGTAGTAGCTTTAAAACAAGTCTGCAAATGACTTGAAACACCCCCCGTCTAGAAATGGGGTCTAACTCCCCTCTTTTTAAATACTGCGCTGGCCTAAGTGACTTGCTTCTAATTAAGAGTAGGTAGCAGATGGGGCGCCTGGGTGGCTCAGTCATTGAGCATCTGCCTTTGGCTCAGGTCATGATCCCAGAGTTCTAGGATCAAGCCCTGCATCAGGCTCCCTGCTCGGCATGAAGCCTGCTTCTCCCTCTCTCACTCCTCCTGCTTTTGTTTCCTCTCTCGCTGTTTTTGTCAAATAAATAAATAAAATCTTAAAAAAAGAGAGAGAGAGATAGAGTAGGTAGCAGGAGTGATAGAGTAGGTAGCAGGAGTGATAGAGTAGGTAGCAGGAGTGATTGAAAGTAGGTAGCTTTCAATGCTTGTTCATCCAAAGGTGACACAGCAACTATCTGGCTCTCTCTCTTGAGGTATATTGCCTTGGAGCAAGGAGACTACTGTGCTAGAAAAACCGCGGAGAGGGACCACGGAGACCCGGTAGTCCCCGTCCCAGCCCTGCAAGTCTTCCCAGCCCACAGGCCAGATATGTGAGCAAAGCAGCCTTTGAGTTGGCCTCAAACCCAGTACCCCCTGAGATCTTGAGCCAGAACGACTCAAAGAGACTCATTCAGAATGCTGGATCCACAGAAATCAGGAAAAGGAAAGCAGGTGAATGCTGTTCTTAGGCGACAGATTTGGTGGGTGATTTGTTTCATAACAACAGTCAGTGGAGATTTTTTGGTACCTAGATGTGAGGCATTGCCATAACAGATGTGGAGGGCAGAGACTGGAGGAGCTTTGAAGAGGGTGCAGGTGAAGAACTGAAGGAAAGTCAGGAGAGTATTGGCAGCTGGAGGAGAGGGGCCCTGGTTCTGAAGTGCTGCAGTCTTTATACAAGTGATAACATGGAAAACAGAAAAACTCAACCAAAAAACCAATAAAAGAGCTGAGACTTTAGAGGTCCAAAAAATAAATTTTCAGTTTCGTCCTCTTCAGATGGCAGATGAGGATAAAATTAATATATGTGGGGCACCTGGGTGGCTCAGTTGGTTGGGCGACTGCCTTCAGCTCAGGTCATGATCCCAGAGACCTGGGATCGAGCCCCACATCGGGCTCCCTGCTGGGCGGGATGCCTGCTTCTCCCTCTCTCACTTTCTCTGCTTGTGTTCCCTCTCTGGCTGTATTTCTCTCTGTCAAATAAATAAATAAAATATTTTAAAAAATTAATATATGTAATTTCCATCTAATGATGAAGGTAACGGTGTGACTCAAGATTTCTTTGTTAAGATCTCACAGTTTAAGGTAGTGCCTTACTGATTGTTTCAAATAGCCAAGGATCCCTCTTAAGAGCATACTTTTTAGATGTCTCCATTAACAGAAATGTATCTAAAAATCTTAAGGGCATAGTCCCACAGTAGCCCTAGAGGGAGTTTAAGGTGGAAAAAAGCTTATCTCATTGAGATTTGTGGCTGTGTTTTTGTGTAATGGAGTGAATCTCAATAAAACTGAGGGGAGACAAAATCTGAAACAGACTTGTACTAATGAAAACATTGCCAGCTCAGGCTAAAAGAGACAGAGGTTTTTGGGTTCCTAAAACTCTCTGGGAAAAAAGCAGGCTGAGGAAACTGCTCAGCTATAAAGACGGGGTACATTTTTGGGGTGCCTGGGTGGCTCAGTTGTTTAAGGGTCCAACTCTTAATTTCCCCTCAGGGAGTGATCTCAGTCTCACGAGACTGAGCCCTGTGTTGGGCTCCGTGCTGGGTAGAGAAGTCTGCTTTCCTTCCCCTCTCTTTGCCCTTTCCTCTGCTCTCTTTCTCCAACAAACAAATATTTTTTTAAAAGATGGGGTACATTTTCTAGAACATGAAGGATAATTCCGAGAGAGGAACCAAGAGTCCAGAGAACAGAATGAAGTGCCATAAAGAACCGTTCCTACCGAGCTCTAATCAAGGAGCGTGGTTATCCAGTGCTCGGCTGGGTTTCAGGATTGCTACAGGCTGATTACCTGATTGTCACAGATGACTGAAATGTCTCTAGTGGCTATCCTCTGCTTACCAAAGTCTGTTGGGTGGGGGAGCTATAACTTTACACTCTAGTCCACAGATCTCCAAATCAAGAACAGCATTCAGGAGGTTGTGATTGAGGATCAGCACCTATCGAGCAGCACCTGAACCTGCTTTGGATGATAGGCAGCTGGACCTTGAACGGGGATGGATGCCATCCAGATGAGCTATGTGGGGGCGAGTGCATTTGCATGTGGGATCAATATAAATAACTTCTGGCTGGGGGGCAGATTGTTGCAGTTTTTAAAACATGCCCACAATTTTTTGACTTTTTTTTCCATTGAAAGGTGACCAACAGAAATCCTTGAGATTTTAAAAAGTACACACACCTAGACTCAGAGACTGGGGTTCAGTAAGAATGTTTAGAAAGCTCCACAGGGGATTTGGGCAGTTAGCCAGGTGTAGGAAACCCTGCCTCTGTGAGCTCCTGAGGACAACCAGAAATCTTTCCCCTTTGGTTTCCTTTTCTCCCCTAGAGCAGGGCAGGGTAGAGTCTCACGAGGGCTGTTTGCAGGATTCTAAACGCTTTCTTAGGAAGGTAAATTATATTCAATTCCACTCTTGTTTAATCTGTATTATCCTTTAATAACTGATTTATTTTAAAAATTGTTAAATACTGGGTTTGTTCACTTTCATGAGTCTTGAGGATAAAGAAATTGAAAAAAGACTTGTATTGTTATCATTACTATTTTCAAAGTCATGTGGGGATTTGGAAGAAGGAGGAATTGTTTTAAGGGGAGTCCTGGAATGCTGTGCAAGAGACTTTTTGAAGAGGGTCTTAAAAGTATTAATAGGAATTTGGTTGCTAGAGAAACAGGGAAAGGCATTCTAATCAGAGGGAACAGCATCTGCAAAAGAACAGGGCCATGAGAAGGTCTGAAATATCCAGGGATCAGTGGCAAGTTCAGTATGGGGCAGGTAGAAGATGTGAGCATGGAGAGGTGGGAGACAAGCCTGGAAGGAAAGGGACCAAGAGGCAGTGGTCTGTTGGGAAACCAGCTCTTAAAAAAAGAAAAAAGGAAAAAAAAGACCTGATTTTTGTACAGCTTTCCCATTTTTGAGGTATATATACTCCCATCTGATTTCAAGTTATCTGTGATTTTAAGGACTGACTCACAAAACTCCTAGGTATTACCATTGGTTTTTGTAAATTGGTACTAGCTGGTTCTAGTACCTGACGAGAGGAGGTCAGATTCTTTAATTCTAAGAGATTGACTAAAACAATTTTTTTTTGCCCTTTTGTCGCAGTGGTTCTGCCTCACATTATAGGGCTGACTTCTACAGCTTTGGATTAGGGTGGGTCAATGAAATGCTCAAGGGACCTGAAAACCCACCGGAACTAATTCTCAGGCTCTTATCAGCACTGCTCTTAAATCCAGGCAAGAGGGGCTTCTGCTCTGGTTCCCATTTTAAAGGGTCTGGTTCTTCGGGCATAGCACTCCCAATGCTCTACTCTAGAATGAGGAATTCATGGTGTCATGCCCAATAGGAATCTACCTCCCCCACTTCCACTCCATATATATCATGTCTGGGACTCTGGAATTCTCTTGATATGTGGAGACCTCCCATAAAGCACCTTCCCTGAAGAGAGGCACCTGGTCCCCAACGGTTGGTCAAGGAGGGACTATTTGCCAAAGGTAGAGCAGAGTATGGATGTGAGGGCTGGGGTTTTGATACTCATGCATGTGTAGGTCCTCACTCTGGATCCACACCCTTACAGCTAAGAGCAGGAAGTGAAAATCAGCAGAGAGGACTTGAATTGGGCTATCTACATGCTGACACATTTTGGAGAAGAACTTTGATAGAAGTCCAGCAATTCTAAGTCCAACACTGGCCTTCTAAGTTATTACGAAGACATGTTTTCCAGAATATATTTGAGAGAACAAAATGTATTTGACATTTTGTTAGTTAGATTTGTATTTTTAAATATTTAGAGATAAGCTATGTGGGCCTCCATTTTTGACTCTACCCTGGGCCCAGCAAATGTCAGGGGTGGTCTTGCGTCCCCCATTACCAGGGCTGTATTCTAAGCCAAGGTAAGCAAGCTATAGAGCCCAGGCAAATTCTTGCCCACTGTGTGTTTTTATACAGGCTGCGAGTTAAAAATGGGTTTTCCATTTATAAATGGTGTTTAAAAATCAAAAGAAAGATATTTCATGATATGTGAAAATTACATGCGATTCAAACTTCAGTGCCCATGAATTGTGTGACTGGCACACAGCCAAAGCCATTCATATGTGTATTGTGTAGGGCTGCTTTCATGCTACCACAGCAGAGTGAGGAGTTGTGACAGAGGCTGGATGGCCTGGGAAGCTGAGTATATTTGCTCTCTGGCTCTTACAGGAAAAGTTTGCCTGCTCTACCCCTACCTACAGCAGCAGCAGACAGGAGGAAGGGAAGAGACTAGAGGTTCTCATGTACGTCTGTTCAGTAGAGTCATTTGTTGAGCTCCCCAAACAGACCAATGCCAGGGGCCCACTCTGAATGTTTTAGGATGAATTGGTCTGGGGTTGGGGTGTTTTTAAGACATCCACACGATTCTAATGAGAGCCAGGGTTGTAAGCCACAGGGCTAAGTGAATGTAACCTGAGGAGCAGAATTCCCCAAATGAAAAGCAGAATAAGGTTGCGGGACCTGTGTCTGTTCTCCGCAAGAATCTGAGTGGATTACAGCGTTTCCCTGAGGAAACAAGGTCCCACTTACCTGATTTGGCTGAAGGAGGAGCGAGGGAAAGGGATCATTGTTTCACACTGGTATGATGCACAAAGGCAAGTTTCATTTCGACTTCTTGACATCCTCCAAGGGCTGGTTCAAACATGTGTCCGCTGGCAGCCCACCATCGTCTGTATCTGTCAGGCGGGCCCACCCTGGAGCACCGTGGTACACACCTTCGCCGGGACCCCTGCTGGGTCACTTCCCAGGGCACACTCCAATAGACAACCCTTACCCCATCTTTGCAGCATGCCCTCCGTAATTATTGGTGGTCTCACAGGGAAGGAGAAAAAAGACAACTCTATCAGAATCCCATTCTCCAGCAGCACAGCCAGCACCATTGGCAGAGGCTGGCTCCGGGGCTACGAGGCTGCTCCGAGCTATTATTGTGCCTGGCTCTCTCTCAGCAGGACTCGACGCAGACAATATAGTACACCGGGAGCATGGGGGATGAACAGTAAATACGAGGCCTTGGATTTTTTTAATCTTGTCAGTTTTCCCCTGATTTGTGTCCTTTATCCTAGCCCCCTCTGCTGTCTAAGCTTCTCAAAGCTAATGCCCATAACGCCACCACCCACTGGTAGCAGCAGGCTGCTTGGGCCACCGTGGGGTTCTCATTGCGAAGACTGACAATGCCCGCCATTATTCAGCGACTGTACGCGTTAACCTAGTGGCACAGGGTTGCTCCAACACCTTCCCCTCTGCTTTCTCTTTACTCTGGGGGCCAACAGCAACTCTAGGAGTGCCGCCCTCCTGACTCTCACTGCTCGTCTCAGCCGGGCACACAGCACATCCTCCAACCTGGCGGCGCTGCATCCGCTCTGCTGACAAAGAGACGAGGAAGCGGGGCAACTACGGAGCTGAGAGGGGATTGTCATCTCAACAGCCGCATTTAAAAAGTTAAAAATATTCCTCAAAGCGAATTCTTTGGCCTCTTGTAGATACCAGTCCTCTTTCTCTTTCTTTATTAAGAGCTCAGGGGATTAAATCACATGGCGAGGCTCTAAAACTTGAGCCCACCGCCGCGGAGGCATCCGGAAGTGACCTCACCCCTGGGCGTACGCGCCACCGTAGCTCTTGGAGGTAGTACGGCACCTACGTTTCGCTGCCTTGAAAAAACTCTGGGACACCAGTTATTCTTTGACACTTCTCTAATTCTCATCAGTTTCCAGGGTGATTTCTGGCTCCCATCGAAGGGAGAAATTTGCATATTATCTCATTATCTCTGCCTTGGCTACCAGGAAGTCGGCCTCTATACACTCTCCTGTCTCAGACTGCTGGTGCTGGCAGGACCATGTGGAAATGCACGTGTCCTTGGCAGAGACGACTTCTGCTGCTACAGGGGAAACAGCAGGGGCAGCCGGGGAGCTGAAGATGTGACTCTCGCGAGCTTTTCTGGAAGGGGCTATGCATCCTCGGAGCTTACATTTGGTTTTGTGAGAAGGGTAAGCTTGAGAAGCTTACAAACTCTGAAATTTGTGACGTTAAGCTTGTGAAGGGCTCAGGAACTCAGTTGTGGGACAGGAGCAAGGGAGGGATAACTTGAGGTGGCTGCTGCTGGTGAGTGAGGGTCTTCCCCGGGGGAAAGCCAGGGGTCCTGAGTTATTCTAACATAAGACCTGAACTGCAATTTCTGCCTTTAAGGGTAAGCATTATTTTAAAAAGATTTATTTATTTGAGAGAGAGCGAGCGAGCTCATGAGCTCATGAGCAGGAAGGGAGGGAGCACAGGGCGAGGGAGAGAAAGAAACTCAAGCTGACTCCATGCTGAGTGCAGAGCCTGACACCAGGCTCTATCTCATGACCCTGCGATCGTGACCTGAGCTAAAATCGAGTCAGACACTCAACCAATGGAGCCACCCAGGTGCCCCTTCAAGGATAAGCATTTTAAAAATCACCAAACAGAATATCTATAAGTTGATAACTGTATCTGGCATGGACTCTATTAGCAATTTATAGATATCAGGGCGGGGGGGGGGGTGTTGCAGGGTACAGTGGTCTCTGCAGTTGTGAAGCCGACTGATCCGACTAGGAGGTGATGACAGAATGTGACTGGCTTCCCGTGGTGCCGCTGTCAATCGAAGTGCAGGTGCCCACTAGGTGGTGTTCAGGAAGGTGTGCTCAGCTCAGGAAAGAATGCTTCTGGCAGAATGTGGGCATGCTGAACATTTGATTTGTGTTCAGTGGAGGGTAACCCACTCACCTCATCTTAGAATATGTGTACAATAATTAAAAAAGAGACAAGAAAAGATAAATAGGTTGTCATTAAACGAAACCAGATCAGTTCAGATGCATGGAATGGGTGGTGGGCATCATTAAGTAGCTGGTGGAATTGCAAAGATCCTGCAGCTCACAGGCTAGTTCTATGTAGCCTCTACCCCTTTACCCAAGTCTGACAAAGCATATTGAAAAAGGGAGGGCTTAGGGCATCCAGCTGGCTCAGCGGGTAGAGCATGCTACTCTTGATCTCAGGGTTATAGGTTCCAGCCCCATGTTGGTTGTAGGGATTACTTAAAAAATAAAATCTTTTTTTTTTTTTTTTTTTTAGAAAAGGGAGTGTTTAACAGACCCCTGGCACATTCTAGCTAACTCACTCCTTCTACATCTAAGAGTCTTATGTGTTGCTTTCTTACTTCACTCTAAAAATGACCGTGTCTAAGAGTTTTTTTTAAGACAATGTGTCTTTGACACTATATGGTATTATCTGGCACCAAGAAGATGTAGCAAGAAAATGTACAGAGATTCTGCTATACTTTATTCTGTATCATATTACAAGAAAACAACAGTGACAGCTGACAAACCATTACATCTTTCATAATACAGACAAATTACACTTGGTAACAAATATGCAACATGTATTATTCCATTCTCCTTACTATGTTTCATTTTGGAGTATAATAGTTTTCTGAATGATGCTAATACATTTCTTAGGTACCGACCCTCTGCTAGAAAGTACACATCTCAGTGTATCATACAAAAAAAAAAAAAGAAAGAAATAAAGAAAGAAAGAAAGAAAGAAAGAAAGAAAGGAAAAGAAAAAAAAATGTACTCCCAACTAGAGAATATAGATTTTTTATGTGTCTCTAAAATATGCTGCTGTAGGAAGGGGAATGAAAATAGGAGATTGCTTATTTCACTTGAGACTTTTCTGTTGTTGTTTTTGGTTTATGAGAAAATTGCAAGGCAGTAACATATGTGGTTTCCTCTGCCTACAAACCAGTAAGAGAGATAGAAGTTATGTGCAATTATGCAGCATATTCCTATGTATAGCGGGCAGGGAATAATCTACCCCAGTATGTACAGCCTAAACATCCTCTTATGTAACAAAGATTACAAAACCAGTGAGTACTATTCACAGATGAATATCTTATATAGACACATAACCTAGGGTATTAATTACACTGGCTGTCATGTACACACTGAGGGAAAGTTACCAAGAGGTCTTGCTTTCTCTGCAAACCTGGAGGCTCCTCTGGAAACTTTTCTTGCTACTCTTGGGAGGTAGAAATAGCTTCTCATGCTTTTATCAGTGGATGGACAGCCACCCCTGCCTTATGCCCTGTTTTTGTTTTTCCTTTGAGCACTGCAAAAACATTTTTTTCATGTCTATCCCGCATCTTTAAGTCAACCAAACTGTTCCTTTAAGAAAATGGAAATTAAGTTCAAATTTTCTTTCAGAATACTGTGTGTGCACTGATACCATCAGCATGCTAATGAGTTCCTAATAGTCCAGCTGTATGAATTCAGCCTAGTCCTTCATATAAAAATAATCTCACAAAACATTCCAGTGCTTTCTCAATAGAATAATAACTTTGCTAATGAACACATTTCTGTAACGATATTCACGGCTGCCCTCCAGGGGGGCAGGGAGAGAGGAGGGGGGAGGATGGATTGCCAATAGGAGAGGAGAGGGCAGAGAGATGAACCAAACTTTGGATTTCCTATGCTGAGGACAAGGAGCTACAGACCTAAATGAGACCTTCTAAGACACGTCTGTATAAAAAACGGATTTCCCTTCACACTGAGCAGCATTATGGTTCCTTCCCAAGAGGAGCTGCCTATGACAGGGGCACATATATCTCTGAATGATGCCAACATTCCTAATCAAAGTCTCTTAATAGTAAATATTATTAAATGTTCAACTTAGAAAGCTTATTAAATAGCAAGATGTAACCATCAGCTGCTCTTGGTTTAAAGTTAGTTAATTACAAAAGTTATGCCTCTCCCCCAAATAAATAATTCAGAACCAATCACAGGCAAGGCTGTTCTTGATCACATGTAAAATTTTCTCTCTGTATCTATGTTAAGGAGTCATAATTTAAGCACACATTAAAACAGTGGTAAAGACTTCCAATGGGTTGGAATGTCTGAGGGAAGAATGGGAAAGACTTCTAGGTAGCACAGTAAACGTTCTAGCCTTGAATAACTTCTGCTCTCTTTAAAATCAATTAGTAAATAACTCTTCACTTTGCACCTAGAAGCTTTCAATGAATGCTACTTCTGAATAGGATGGATTGTGACCTTGACACATTTATTCATGCCTCACTCCAGGGAAGGTACCCTTTTAATGCTTAGAAGTTCTAGGTTCAATATCCTAGGAATACTGGCTTTGACTTATAGAGAAGCTTTTCCCTCACGTTATTCTCAGAGAATGCTTTGTCAAACTGGCTCATAATTCCTAGTCTTGATTCTAAAAAGTGCGATGCATTTCAAGTTCTCAGTCTTTCTTCTGACCAACAGGAAAATGTAAAACAACATCCATGAAAAGTATTTCCATAGGAACTGGTGTTCTAAGGGGCCAGGTTTCATGTTTTAGATGAAGTTCCCTAACTAACCCCATGGCCTCAGTATTTTGGGGGGTTGTGCGGCGAGGCCGGCCCCACTGGGAGAAGGCCTGTATCTGGCAGCTCGCCCTCCCCATCGAAGCGCGTGCCCAGTTCACTTTTCCCTCCTCGTCACATACATGCCTTCATCCTTTGTGGTCCCTCATCTTCTTAATAAGGGAAGATGGGTCTTTCTTTTTCCCTTGCCATCTTGAAAGCAAGATTCCTGCATTGTTTATACAGCCTGCATTCAAACAGTTTTTCCAGGAGACCGGTTAAAGTTAAGGTCCCCGCTGATATCTTCCAATCAGCTTGGAATATTTCAAAAAGTGTAATTTAAAGGTGTTTTGGTATAAAGGAGCAAATTTTCAACTCCGGGTAACTTTGTAATTTGCTTTTTTAAATGTTACCTAGCCAAGATGGCTTTCGGGGCTCTAATATCCAGCAGGTACAATTCTTTTGCAACCAAGTTGTAAGCATTCTGTTCCTCATTCTTTTCTCTTCCACTTAGAAAACGCTCCTGAAGCATAACAGAATGGATGGAAAATATAAGATGTTGACAAGACCCAGAAAACATGTAAAAAGTCACCTCAATTTCCAGACGTTGAAAAGTAAGCAATTTATCCCTGTCTTTGTTCTTAATGCTTGATATTTGTTTCTTTACTTCCAACCTACTTGGAAAACAGTCATGCTATGTGGCTTGAAAATGCTAAGCAGATTCCGATATCCTATATACACGTGCAGTTATTTCCAAGAAAAAAACCACATTTGCAAATGTCCTCGAAAGGTAAACGACAAGTGGGGCCCCACAGCCAGGGACCAAGCTGTCAAGTCAGCTGGAGAACAGGGGTTTGCTTTAGCTAAAAATTTCCTTCCTAGTGGTTGCAAAATGTGCACTGCTCTCAAAGAAAACACACATTGTTTTATGCCACTATGTGGCTTTCAAGTACAGACATTACTGAAGAAGTGTGAACACCAAATGTGTTGTCTTAATGTACTTAAGACATGGCTGGTGAAAGCATAAAAACCTTTACAGAGACGCTGCGCTGCAGAGGGAAATCAAACAGAATCAAACACAAAAGACTGAAAAGAATACATGCCATGTATCAGTAAGCAAAGCTTAATCTTCACATAGTTCTTGGAAATCACAAGGTATCCAAATGCGTGCAAGGTTTTAAATAAATTGCAGAGAAAACAGGGTCTTGCCAGCTTCAATTTTCTTGTAAGTGAAATCCACCACAGGGAGGGGAAGGAAACTGATCCATGATTCCTTCATATTATTGGCCACTTCATTAATGTTTTTTTTTCTTCCCAGAATGATGATAACTTAATCCTGGAAGGAGGAAAAGAGAAAATTGTTGTATGTACAAAAAGAAAGGAAGAAAGGAAGAAAGAAAGAAAGAAAAAGAAAGAAAGAAAGAAAGAAAGAAAGAAAGAAAGAAAGAAAGAAAGAAAGAAATCATTCATTTTTTTCTAAATTACATGAGACATCAAAATTGGTCAGGCCAAAAGTGAGTCTATCCATTTTCTCTGCAGGGACCCCGAGTACACAAATCAGAGGCAGAGTGGTCTCCTTCACTAAACAAATATTCTGACTCCCTTTTTCCCCCTTAAGATAACTTAATTCCATGAAATCAAATGGTCTAACCTCCTCTTGGGTTAGAGAAAGAGAAATTCAGCAAATTTCCTTCTCCAAATCATTAGTAGTGATGTAAGTCTTAATTAAGTGCCTATAGCATCATACAGACCATTAAAAGGACATATCGTGTTCATTTTTATGGACATGAAATAGAAAAATGGATCACATACATGCTTTCAAACAAAACAAAACAAAACAAAACACCCCCAGCTGTATATAATTCCTCAGTTGCCTACTATCAGATCCAATTCAGCAGAATGAAAATTGGCCAGCAGGACCTGAATTGCCAGCCTCTTCCCACCATCCTGCATACGACTGTGCATTTCCAGGGGGTGCCTGCTTAAACCTGGTAACTACTTCCATGTGAGCAGTTCAAGAAAAAGGAAGGAATGTTCACTCTCTTCCTCTCCATATTTCTTTTCGGTCCTTAAGAATTTTCATTGAGTTCCTAGGATGGGAAAGTAATGTCTTTCCAGGAAGGATGAAAAGAAACACTCCCAGGATCAAGTCCCACAGCCCAGAGACTCCAGCTCCATGGAGTCCCAGAATCAAGTCCTCATTTCCATTTAAAGCTCAAGGTCACTAAGGCCCGGTTAGGCCTGCTTGTCCCCATCTCTGGTGCAAGACTGTCATCTTCCCAAGAAGGGAAGGAACCCTGGCCTTTTGTTGAGACACGGCTGTCGCACTGCTGGTCATGCGGGCTGTTGTGGCAAGAACTTCACTGCCTGCGTGGTGCCACCTTGACCAAGAAAGCAAAAAGTTCCAGCCTTACTGTTAAGAATAGCATCCTCCCTACTCCTGACTCATTTCCTCTGCTTAATAGGATGATTTTTTGGAAGGTTAACCTTCCATTCTTTCTTTTTTATTGAGGTAAAATTCAAAGAACCTAAAATTAACCATTGTAAAGCATATAATTTAGTGCCGTTTAAGATACTCACCACGTTATCTAAGCATCCCATCTGTCTAGTTCCAGAATATATTTGCTACCCCCAAAGGAGATCCCATATCCTTAAAGCAGTCACTCCCATTCTCCTCTTGCCACAGACGCCTGGCAATCACCAATCTGCTTTCTGTCTCTACATATTTACCTATTCTGGATATTTCATACAAAGGGAATCATACAATATGTGACCTGTTGTGTCTGACCTCTTTCACTTAGCATGTTTCCTCCATGTCATAGCACACATCAGTACTTCATCCCTGATGGCCAATAATTTTCCACTGTATGGATATACTACGTTTTGTTTATCCATTCATGTGTTGATTTATATCTGGGTTGTCTTCACCTTTTTGCTATTATGAATAGTGCTGCTATGAACATTTATGTGCAAGTATTTAAATACTTGTTTTCAATTCCTTAGGGTAAATACCTAGGAGTGGAATTGCTGGGTCATATGGCAATTTTATGTTTAACTTTTGGAGAACTGGCTAACGATTTTCCACCATGGCTGCACCATTTTATATTACCACCGGCGATACACACAGGTTCTAAATTCTCCACAACACCCTTGCCAATATTTGTTATTTGCTGGTTTTGATTTTCTTTTTATTATAGATATCTTAGTGGGGTGAACTGTTATCTAATTGTGGTTTTGATCTGCATTTACCTAATGCTTAGTTAGGTTCAGCACCTTTTCGTGTGCTTGTTGATCATTTGTATCTCTTCTTTGGAGAAATATGTGTTCAGAGTACTTTGCCCATTTTTAAATTTGGGTTGTTGGTCTTTTTGTTGTTGAGTTGTAGGACTCTTTATAGATTTTTGGATAGCAGTCCAAAGATTTGCAAATATTTACTCCCATTTTGTGGACTGTCTTTTCACTCTGTGAAATCCAATTTATCCATTTTTTTCTTTTGTTGCTTATTGTTTTGGCATCATATCTAAAAGTCCATTATCAAATTTAAGGTTATGAAGATTTACATTTTCTTCTAAGAGTTTTACAGATTTAACCCTTACTTTTAGCTCTCCGATCCATTTTAAGTCACTTTTTGTCTGTGGTATGAGATAGAGGTCACGTTCCATTCTTAAGAGTTCTGTGTCCTTAGTGACTGAGACAAATTTAAACAAAAGCCCTGACCTGAAGTTTCCAGGAGAGATCTGGGGGTGGAGGGAGGGTGAAGCCTGGGTAGGTGCGTATCCCACACAGGCCCTTTGTTATGACTAAGCCCAAACGCCTCAGATATTATCTCAAATACTTGCTGCTTGTGGCTCATTTGGCCAGGCCTCACTCCTGCCAGGCTGCCCGGATATGGCTTTTTCAAATCTCTTCTTCAACAACTGACCAGCCTAGCAAAAATAACAAAAAGAGACCAACCACCTTAGCCCCAGTTCCTCCAGGGACATGAAGTAAATCCATCTTGTGCTCTACCTGTGGCTCCCATGTTATCATGCATTCTGACTTCTGTACTGACACCTTTGCTGAGGCCCATGACATCAAAGACAGATAGCACCTGACCCCGCAACATTTCAAACACCCCTATCCACAGGCTTCTTCAGCTAGTCCCCAAGCCTGCTACCAAACTTGATATTTTTATTAAGCAGAGGAAAAAAAATGCTCTTTCTCTTCCATGTTGCTTAACCAGAGACTGTAGCTCTTCCAGGAAGCCTGCCCACCCTGGACCAACGAAGAGCTGTGGGATTGTCCTGACATATGCTTACCTAGGCATAGAGCTCCTATCGCCACACAGAAAGGATATATAGTTGACCCTTGAACAATGTGGGGATTGGGGCACTGGCCCCTTGCACAGTTGAAAATCTGCACAGAACTTCTGACTCCCCAAAAACTTAACTACTATTTGCCTACTGTTAACTGGAAGATTTACTGGTAACACGAACAGCTGGTTAACACATATTTTATATATGTATCATGTACTGAATTCCTACAATACAGTCAGCTAGAGCAAAGAAAATGTTATTAAGAAAACATAAGAGAAAATACATTTACAGTACTGTTCTTTATTTATCAAAAATAAAATGAGCATGTAAGTATAGACGTGGGTCGGTCAAACGTGTGTTGTTCAAGGGGGCCGCCTATAGTCATTGCCTGCCTCTCTTCTATTCTACCACTTTAAACAATGCACACCTGTTCAGGCTGACCTCCTGAACAAGTGACTTCAAATGTCCCTCCCATGTGGGGACATTTCTTGTGAGGGAGCAAGTAAGGAGGCAGGTGGCATCATTATGTTCCTTATTAAACTTGGTTTTGTTGACTATTGTGTCCCTAGAGTATAGCCAAGCCCCTGCTCAGATACTCAGGAAGCCCCTGATGAATGAATAGGAAGGGAAGGGGTGGAATCTGAAAATTTGGGAGTGCAGTAGTTTTTAGAAATACGGCGCCTGGGTGGCTCAGTTGGTTAAGTGACTGCCTTTGGCTCAGGTCATGATCCCGGAGACCCAGGATCAAGCCTCGCATCGGGCTCCCTGCTCTGCGGGAAGCCTGCTTCTTCCTCTCTCACTCCCCTTGCTTGTGTTCCCTCTCTCGCTGTGTTTCTCTCTGTCAAATAAATGGATAAAATCTTAAAAAAAAAAAAAAAAGAACTAGGGTTCCCTCATGGCATATTGATGGAGGGCGAATGCTGGGCCTGTGCTCTCGCTGAAAAAACACAGCGCTGGGTATAACTCCGGCCATCCACAGATACACCATTAGCCAAGAAAGGCAGGTAGAATTAACACCTTCCTGTGTACCAACCTTTTTATTTTTATCTCTTTAGCCTCATGACATTCTGCTTGAATGATGTGATTTTCAGGATTTCTGATTTGACGTAATAATAAATGATGTCGTGACCATAATGTGTTGGCATGTTACTATCCTGCTGGGTTATTTAAACATTTTTTTTAAAGCCATTGGTGGTGTATGTCTTTGCCTCTGTCCTGATTCTTTAAGTGTAATCTCTAGAAGAATAGTATGTCCCTAACCCAAGGTATAAGCAGAACTGGATAATAAAGAATAGTGCATAATAATAGTAATTGGATAATAAATGGTGAACACAGTGATTATGGATAAGTCCTTTACTTGGGTTTGGGCTCAGACATTTATTGGAAGGAGCCGGAATAAAAAAGAGAGGTGCCAATGAGAGGCAGCCTCTTTCCCATCTATGTGAGATGATTCTATAGCCCAAACTGTGCCAGATATCCTGTCTAACACTGTTCAGCAGCAGCACAGGATGCCCCTTCTCCCTCCTTGGGCAGTCTCAGTATCTGTTTCAATTTTCAAGGACTGCATGTAAGGTAGGTCAACTTACTGCTAGAAAAATTCTTTAAGATCTAAATGTAATCATATGTTTGATTGTGTGTGGAGGTGGGTAGAAGTAGTGAGGGTATACAGCATTCTCAGGGAAGCAAAATATAATAGCAACGTGTGTTCTTCCCTTACATTTAATTGATTATTAAAAGAGACCACATACACAATACAAATGAACAGTGAGTGTGACCATAAGCTCAATGAAGTGCGCCTCAACTCATAGGTATATATATCGTCCGATTAACGGACACCTTTTTTATCTAGCTTTCTGCTTTTACCATGTTCTTTCCCTAGAAATGAATGCTTTAAACAAGAAATTGGATTTTATTGATAAAATCCTTATTCAGAAATATCTACATAGAGCTTCTCGGCTATAAATATTAATTAATTGGATCGCTGGTACCCATAATGCAACTTTGTTCTGACCCATGTGCCCTCTGAACTAGATATTTTTTGGATTCAATTTTCTTAAAACCAACTGTCAGCATCATGTGATGGAGGAGATGAAAAATGAAAATGAGCAGTCCTGCTGTGCAGGTGGGTGACCTGTGGGAGAGAGTCTGCCTGGTAGGATTTTTACAGGAACCATCTGACACAGACCAATTGATTAGATCATCTCATACCCGCCACCAACTAGGCTCAAGAGACTAATTAGAGAGAGTACTGCCTGCGCAGGCACCCCATTGACACCTAATTTGCTCAGCCGAAGCCTTTGGGGAAAATGTATTATCTCTGCAGCTGCACTTCATGCATTTCTGATTTGAGGCATAAGCAAGGACTGCTTCATCACTCTTTTGAGCAAACTGAATGTAGAAGCCCTTAAGTGCTAAATGCAAGCAAACAGACCCAAATTAAAAACAGGCCAGGCTCTTTCTAATTCCCTCTGTGCTCTCCATTAAATCTCTGTGTGTACGTACACACACACGCCCCTACGTACACACATGCAGTTTACACGCTGGCGGGACCATACAGCTGAGGACCCCAGCTCAGGGTGCTGCCAATGCTATCAGGCAGCCTTCCTTTCACTCGCCTATTTACCTACTCGAAGGCTTTGTGATTGTTTTATTGTTTTGTTTTATTTTTTCTCCTGCTGCATCGCCCCTCTGCGAAGTACTCTTTTTTTTCCCCCCTACAGAAAGACTCTGGCCCATTTTCTTCCCCTCTAAGCCTCACTGGAGAGAAGTGATTATTTTGGTTCCAAATTAAAACAACTGTAGGTTTTCCTTTCATCGCCTAAATTGTGAACAGGATATTCACCAGGATGTATGTGAAGCTGTAGGGTAATCCACTTCTGTTTGAGAGACTCTTTGTTAAGATGCCTAACAGAGAGGGAAGAATTATTAAAATCTGACAGAGAGAAAGCTGCCTCACAATAGCGAGGACAGTAGAGAATTGTAAAATAATGAAGTTATTTTTGAGAAAAACAATGGATAGCATTTGACCAAGTTTAGCTTTTATCTGTTTCTTCTCTAAGATAAAACCAATTCAAATCTTCTTTTCAAATGTAGAATCCAAACCACTGGTAAATAAGGAATCACTTAAAGATAGATATGTAATTAATGACATGCTTTAGAAACAGAAGAATAAAAATTAAACATTTAGACAATGTAGAAAAATTAGGTTATCTTTGTGCCAGACCTAGCGGCTGTGGGGAATGAATTTCCATCATGCTGGAATAAAAGAAAAAAACAAAATAGGACCTGCGATGGTGGTATTCTAGAGAGGACTTACTGATTTTATGCCTTTCTAGTCATACCTTAGATGTATTATTATTATTATTATTATTATTATTATTATTTTATTTATTTATTTGACAGAGAGAAACATAGCTAGAGAGGGAACACAAGCAGGGGGAATGACAGAGGGAGAAGCAGGCTTCCTGCTGAGCAAGGAGCCCAATGCGGGGCTCGATCCTGGTACTCCAGATCATGAGCCGAAGGCAGACGCTTAAGGACTGAGCCACCTAGGCGCCCCTTTAGATGAATTATTTTACCCACATGTTCTGGGAAGTTACAATTCTGCTTTGTAATTTTCACATTATCTTATTCTTAAGAATTCAGTGAAGATATTTTTGGATCATTTTAGCTGTCCACTTTTAAACTAGCATCCAAAATTGGCCTAAACTGGCAAAGTCAAAGGATTGCAGTTGCTATCAGAGTGAATAGCTTTCTGAAAGTATATGGGAAATGGCTTGAGGAGAGATGTTTGAGAACAATTACAAAAGCAGGCCCTTGACTAACACATATAACTGTCTATAGAACTTATTCTGATCTTGTGGAAAACAAACTGCAGAATGCTTCCCCTCCCCAAGCACCACATTAGTAAGATTTCACATGGAACATACCCAGGGGAAAAAAAAAAAAATCTACCAGGCTGTGCCACTTCGAGTTTGATATTGCTTAAAATATTAAGAAAAACAGTAAGATCAATCTTTTGTACTTAATTAATCTTTTTTTTTTCTTTAAGATTTTATTTATTTATTTGAGAGAGAGAGTGAATGAGAGAGAGCATGAGAGGAGGAAGGTCAGAGGGAGAAGCAGACGGCCTGCAGAGTCGGGAGCCAGATGTGGGACTCAATCCCAGGACTCCGGGATCATGACTGGAGCCGAAGGCTGTGGCCTAACCAACTGAGCCACCCAAGCGCCCCTGTACTTAATTCATCTTTAAGCAGCATTCACTACTTAGAGAAAAATTAGCTCCAGAGATAAGGTCGCTGAACCCTAAAGCAACTAAGCAAGTATAGACCTCTCAGAAGTAGAAATATGTATAAATACAAGTACATACATATATGGCCCATATACTCATTTGTATCTATGGAACACATACACTCAAATTATATACTGTAGATTTTATATAAATGTCAGACTCAAATGTTAAGTTTTAATCTATACTGATTTCAAAAAATCTGGTGACAGCTTACCTTTTTCGTTGTGTTTTAAGTGAGTTATATTATGATTTGGCTAGAAATATAGGTTTTCTTTTAGAACATCTGAAATCAGTGTTTTCTGGTTATTCTGATGTTGTGATGAAGCTTCTTGAAGGAAGTAAAAATTAGTCAAACCTACTTCTGTAACTTATTTTTCTGACTTAAGATAATCATGTTTCTTCCTCACCAGTGCCCTCCGCCAAGCCCCCAGAAGAGAACACATCTTTGAGACCAGCAAGAGAATATTAATTAAAATGAATGCAGGGATAGACAGGCTTTGTTTTAAGCTTAACAGAAGGTCCATCATTCAAAATAGCTCAAATCCTTTAGGTTGAAAGCCGTTTGGTAACATCCATATGGATGTACAATGCACTAATTGCAGTGACTTTGCACATTTTAAGCTTCATGCCAAAGTGGAGATTTTAATTAAAAATTTTTAGGCAAAGCTATAAGTCTAACATTTCAAAACAAAACACTTCTTTCACAAGGAAAACAGGCTTAACATATCATTTCAATAATCATCATTACCAGTGAACATTTCTTGAAATCTTCATTAAGGACCAAGCATTGTAAGATGTATAATTAGTGGTAATTGAAAAGAACGCTGTATTTTCATGGTGTGACTGTTTATTAAATTGACTTAATGTAAAAGACTAGTCATATTTTAGACCCATATGGATGGCAGTTCTGGGAGTATGTTCTGTCTCAGTGAAGGCCAAGAGAAGTGCAGAGAGACAAGAAAAGTACTGATCTAGGTTCTTCCAAGAACATCCAAGACACAGGCCATCTTTTACATAGAAAGATAGATAGATAGATAGATAGATAGATAGATAGATAGATAGATAGATACAGACAAAATATATCTATAAAATCATATATATATAATCATACACACACACAGATACATACACTGTGAGATTTGAAATGGCTCATTGAAATAGTTTCAATGACAAAGTTAAGAAGAGCAAGGCCTTTACCAAATGAGACTTATTTTTTTCAAGGATTTCATAATGGAAGCTTTATTTGCTCAGCAAACCTTTACAACTGACTGGCTGCCAAGTGGGATAAGTTAATTAAACAGGATTTTGACTCTTTAACCTTCCTTATATATTACAGTCCTACTAAACTATATTGAAATAAAGCAAATACAAAGCTATGTAACCTAGCAGTAAGTGAATTTTTTACAACTTGAAACGAACACACACAAATATCATAAAACCACTTTTAAGTTTTTAGTAGTCAGAGAAACAGGAGGGTTCATGTCTGACTTTAATTAAAAGATCTGAGAGGAGATCTGAGACTGCATTTTGGGTGGATTTTTTCCTTTCAAATTAAAACTTGTCTAGTAATATTGTCCAAAGTGCTGAAGCAGAAGAAGTTTCCATGCTAAGGGTTTTGAATTCAATATAATATCATTACCTATAATGTCATTCTGTCTTATAAACCATCATATTGCAGAAATCTACAAAGCTACAACACAAATTTCTGGGGTCAAAATTAGATTACAAATGGTTGGTATTTAAAGAATGGTGTCAGCATAAACCAGAAGTTGGATTAGTTCATGAGAGAGACTTAAATCTATCATGGCAGCCGTATGTGAGACATAAAGACAGTTGCATGGAAGTTGAAGTGTATAGTACAGTACGTGCTGTCTGTTCACCTACATGCTTCCTCTTGCCTTGGTTTGGGCACATGCTTTGTCTTGGAATTAACTGTTTCTTATAAAATTCTCTGAGATCTTAGCACATTTCCTGTCATCCAAAATTCGACATCTTCAACCCTTTCATCAATCTTCTTTCACTTGTAGGCAACTCTAGTATTTTTATTAGTGTCTTTACTGCTTTCATTGAGTACTATGTGCTCTAGACTGAATGTTTGTATGCCCCCCAAATTCCTATGTTAAAACCTCATCCCCAGTGTGATGGTAGTTTCAGGTGGACTCTTTGGGAAGTGATTAGATCACAAGGGTGGAATTCACATGAATGGGATTAGTGCCCTTACTAAAGAAACCCCAGAGAGCTCTCTCACCCCTTCATCATATGAAGACACAAAAGGAAGAGGAAGAGGGTCTTCATCAGACATGAATCTGCTGGTGCCTTGCTCTTGGCCTTCTGGCCTTAACTGTGAGAAATAAATTTCTGTTGTTTATAAAGCCACCATCCTATGGTACTCTCTTATAGCTGCCTGAATTGATGGAAGCATTATGGTTACCAAGTTGAATACACTTTGAGCTGTCTTCCTCTTACTCTATTTTTCCCCATAAGCCATCTAATTTTTACAGGGGTATTCTGCTGAACACAGGGAGGAAAATGGAAATCTTATTCTAGCACTAACATCTATTCTGATACCATCACAGAACACCACAATCACTACCATTGCACATTTCCCCCACCTAGGAAGGTCCCACAAGGCCATACTGGGGGTTGCGGATGCTGGACAGCCAGCTCACCTCCCACCAACTCCTTCCCATAGCAACATGTGAACAGTGCCAAGGAACAACCTCCTGACAAAGATCAAGGGCAAATCACTAAGTGCTGAGTCATGGGAACTATCTATACACTAAGACACTGGATATGCATCTCCACAAAATTACAATTAAAATATTTTGATACTGGTTATACTGCTATAACAAGGTACTGTATCTTTAAAAAAAAAAAGATTTCATTTTGCTTTTTATAAAGATGGCGCCAAAAACTAAGAGGGAAGCCCCCCGCCCTTCCCAAAGCTGAAGCCAAAGCAAAGGCTCTGAAGGCCAAGAAAGCGGTGCTGAAAGGCACATATAGTCACACACACAAAAAGAAGATCAGCACGTCACCTACGTTCCGGTGACCCAAGACTCTGCTTCTCTCAAGGGAGCCCAAATACCCTTGAAAGAGCACCCCTAGGAGAAACAAGCTTGATCACTATGCCATCATCAAGTTCCCCCTGAATACTGAGTCAGCCTTGAGGCAAATAGAAGACAACACACTTGGGTTCATTGTGGAGGTCAAGGCGAACAATCACCAGATCAAACAGGCTGTGAAGAAGCTCTATGACACTGATGTGGCCAAGATCAATACCTTGATCAGGCTTGATGGAGAGAAGGTGGCGTATGTTCCACTGGCTCCTGACTATGATGCTTTGGATGTTGCCAACAAAATTGGGATGATCTAAACTGAGTCTAGCTGGATAAATCTAATATAAATTTTTCACCATAAAAAAAAAAAAAAAGATCTCATCTCTAAATAATCTTTGCCCCAACACGAGGTTTGAACTCACAACCCTGAGATCAAGAGTAGCATGTTCCACCGACTGAGCCAGCCAGGTTCCCCACAAGTTACTCTATCTAGCCAAGATGAGTTCTGAGAGATAAAATTATGGACCATATGCCATGAGAAATACTAGCATTTTGTACTCAGGTAGCATTTTCTCTCATTCAAAAGTATATTTTCATTTATTTGCTTATTGAATGAAAGTGCCTAAAAAAAGGACCATGACAGTAAGAAAAGAATAGATTTTTATAAAATGGAGTGTTTCGTTTTTTTGTTTGTTTGTTTGTTTTTTAAAGTCCTACTCCTTAAGTCACTGGTTCAATGTCCTCTGGCATTTCAGCAGCAGGAGGTCTTTTCTAGGTTTAAATACCCACAGCACTCACTAGGAACTAAGGGGACCAATCGTCCTGGTTTGCCAGGACTGAGGGGGTTTTCCAGGATGGAGGACTCTCAGTGTTACAACTGGGGCAAATCAGAATGAGTCAGTCACCCTCACAAAGACAACAGGGTTGACAAGTTATTCCCAACTGTAATATAAACACAGAGCCAGCGAGCTAGGCACTTTACTACAGGAACAAAGACATGCTGATGCTCTAGTCTCAAAATGTGTGTCACAAAGGGTTGCAAATGCCCACCCCAAGAGTGGCAAAAGATTTGGATCTCAGCCACCAAGGAATTTCTCACCTCTCTTGAATCTGCGTTTTAGATCTTCCTCTAACTTTTGTTTTGTTTTGTTTTGTTTTGTTTTTTATTGAAGCCACGGTCCATCCCATTCTGCTCTAATGAGGTTGTTGAATTCAAGACCATCAGCTTATTCTTCACCACAATTCTCGGTTGCTCTTTCAATAAATCCACTTATTTAAACTTGCACATGGCTGTGCGGGGCCTCACAGAGGAAGTGGCTAGTGCTGCCACTCTCACAGGATGAGAAGTGCAAATGTTGCCTGACTGCTGCAAGCGACACCCCTTCCCCACCCTCATATCAATCACCTCGCACCAGAAGAATGCCTTAGGTACTCATTAAACAGTTTGTTCACTTGTGTCTTTATATTTGCCTATGCATTTAAAAGGAAAAGGAAAAACAAATGTGTACCTCCTCCTAGCTTTACTGCTCTGCTGTCCTTTCTAACTCAAACATGATTTACTGTTTTTGATTAGCACATGACCTCAGACAGATTTCCAAATTGCAGCGTCTGGAGATCTGAAATACTGTCAAATCTTTTAAAGAGCAACTGAAATAAATTAGAAAACATCATCACTATGCTCCTGCCTTGATTCACTGTGGTCACACGTTGTGGGTTAGGAGGTTCGGCTCATTAAAAATGTGAGGGCTGTAATGTCTGATGAGTAAGACACTCACATCAACACAACTGCTTTCCTCCTGGTATGAAACAATTAAAGTGCCAACAGCCCAGTGGCTTAGCAGCAGAGTAAAGAACAGTGCCTGTAGGCCTGGGGGCAAGCTCTCCCTTTCACCAGCAACAGAGCTGGGGAACGCAGTGACATTAGCCAGCACACACCAGGCTCATGGGAGTAAGGGATGCCCCGTGCTTTCTTAGGATCCACTTGCGGCTAACTGAAACAAAAGCACCAACAGAGTTAAGGGAGCTGAGCTCTTATTGTGGGAGGTGAGGCAATACCTTTTTGCCTTGCCTCCAAACCAGAATCCCACACACAACGCTGTTAAGTCAGGAATGTGACTTCTTCTCTCCCACACCTGTGAGCCGGAGCACATCCCAGAAAGATCTTATTTCCCCTTCACACAAATGCTAAAGAACAAAGTCATGCCTTGTCTGGATTATGCTGTTTGTTTTCCAGTCTACTGGCATTCAAGTTGTACCCTAAGCACCTATCACATCTCACGATGCTCTGTTAAGTCCTTTCAGAAGTTCTGACTTTGAACACCAGGGCCATTTGGAAGGGGGGAAAAAAGAACAACAACAAACAGACCTATTGACTTAGTTGCTTCATGTTATCATGAGGGACAATCACTCCAGTTCCATTTTAAACATAATAATTAAACAGAATGTGCATTGTATGAGGTATACAAATGCCGGGGCAAAAACAAACCCAGCCTCATCAGCTTCAGTAAGCTGTTTTGGTTTTGTTCCTTTTGCCATTCTTCCATTCAGCTCTGCAGGAGACGTCATGCACAATGAGCAGGGCCTGAAATGCTAACATGGAAAAGCTCTTTTATTTTCTAAGTACTGACCTCCTGAGTTTTAGTGCTAAGAGTTGATATAAGCAATTATATAGCACCAGAGTTCTCATAATCAATTACTGAGGACCTTGGTCCAAGCAGGATGTAAAACCGCTCATGCTTGGATTAACACAGTGAAGTTAAATCTTGTCTCTCAGTACTTTCTTACTTTTTAAAAAGATTTATTTTAGAGAAAGAGGGAGAGAGAGAGAGAAAGAGAGCATGAGAGCACATGAAGGGAGGGGCAGAGGGAGAGAGAGAGAGAGGACAGAGAGAGTGTGGAGCAGATTCCAAGCTGAGCTCAGAGCCAGACGTGGGGCTCAATCTCAGGACCCTGAGATCACGACCTGAAGTACTTTCTTATTAGGAAAAATTCTAATGGGTTGATTTTAGGCATAAGGCAGAGGGCAATTACTAGGAATCAAGGTGTGAAATGAAGCAAAGAAATAATTTAGAGAGACTAGAAAACAATTAACAGCAACAAGAGTTTTCTGTTAAAAAGTATGTAATCATGGTCACTGGAGGGTTATTTTTCTAAGCTCTACACATATATCACATATATCTTTTCTGGGGGGCCCAGAGAAGTGGGGGAGGGGCAGAGAGAGACTCTTAAGCAAGCTCCATAATCAGCATGGAGCCCTCACAACCCTGAGATCATGACCTGGCCTGAAATCAAGAGCCGGATGCTCAACCAACTGAGCCACCCAGGTGCCCCTATGGGCTGTGATGATTCTTAAAATGATACCTCTAAAACTACATGTAGATTTTCTCATACAGTCTAAGTGGGTCCCATTAATAGGTCCAGGGACCCCAGGTCAAGGACCTCAGGATGAGAGTGTGAGAATGTTGAACCATCATGAGCATTTCCACAGTCTAGCCATAATTTCAGAGTATATTGCAGAGGAAATACCTTCCGTGAAAGTTAAGTACTTGAAAGTAATTCCTTTTGAGCAAGTGGCACAGTCTAGGGAGACTTCTCTTAAGAGGGAAAAGGCTTACATGATTTCTTACAGCCTCCCTCAGTGACAAAAACACAACCAACCAGATAAAAACAAAACAAACAAAAAATCTCATCCACTTTGTGTGTCATGCTTCCTTCAAGAAAGATGGAACCTGGACCATTCTATCTGATGAAGGCAACTTCCAACAAGAAAAGCAGAAATGGAAGCTGTGGATCCCTACAGAGTGAGCTAAATAGGGATCTAAAATAGATAATCCTCAGACTAGGAGGAGCTGAGCCAGACTCTTTTCCCCACACACAATCCTTCATTCTTTCCTCCGTTTTCTTCTCTATTAAAGTCATTATCAATAATGTATCAACATTAGTACGGGATAACAGATAAATGGAAACTAACTCCATTGTACCCATTCTTACTAATTATATTCAATGCCTTTGGTTATCACTTTATTTCATATGTTTTAGTTATCATTTTAGCACCGTGAAGACAAAAACAAAAGTTACCGAGAACTTCTCATAGCTTTGCCAATTACCCTGAACTCTTACTTTTCCTTTTAAGGTAAAAAAACGATATCAGCTAAAAATCTGCAATTGTTTGTAATATGGCGACCTGAGAAGCTAGGGAGGATTTACTGGGCATCTGGTCCCCACCTGCAAAAGGCAGGCATTTTATATTTTATGATTAAGAGAGCTGAAGCTGTTAGAGAGATACTTCATATTCCTATTCTCTAGACAAAGTTTGGTTTCTCTTACCAGTAATAGTGTTTGTTCTTATCATCAGAAGACCAACTCATGGTCTTCTGCTTCTGCTCTTCACAGACTGATCGTGCTGCTGGGGTCTTACTCTGGTTCTCTCATTTCACAGGTGTGACGTACCAGAACTTGGTCTGGAAGCTCGGCATAACCGATGACACTTGCTCACTATCATCTTGGCTGAACTCTCTTGAAACCTGTTCATCCTGGGCACATGAATTACTTGTTCCTTCCTTGCTAGAAGGCAAGGAAGGCTTATGGTTTCTGGTATTCCTCTGTAACCTGGCTGGTGGCACTGAGAACCCAAACTGATCCACATAATTTTACTTTTATACAACTTAATTTTATACCATTTCTTTTCTGGAGTAGTAATAAAGGGACTAAGAGTTTCAAAATCAAATATGTACATTTTTATGTACCTTTCTGACCACAGTTTGGCACCTGATCAGATGCAACAAGGCCATTCATCGTCTCCCCTCCTCGAAGCTTTGCATTTCCCCGTCCTCCATTCTCCCTCCCCTGAACGCACTCCGACAAACACCCACACCATCTAAATGTCAATTGGTGATATTCTTCAGGGAATATTCCAAAGAGAAATTCTAAACATAAAGAGACGTCCGGGCCCTAAGCATCCTGCAAACTCAGAACCTTCTGCAATTGAGGCAAAACAGAGGACGTGTAAGGAAAAACCAGGCTTGGCATAATGAAATTTAAACTTTTTTCATTTGATACGTCTTTCTTTTAAGAGGGCGGTTCGCTTCCGAAAACAGGATGTTCTTTAGAGGTTCTGAGGGAATAGAGGGATAGAAAACTTTGCTCTGATTGTTTTACTGGCTTGTGAAGCCTGGCAACCATGGTGAGTGCTGCCGACCCCGGGGTTGGTAGCTGATCTTCCACAACAAAGAAGCGTGTGGAGCTGGACAAAGGCCAAAAGCAAGAACACGATGCCAACAGCGAGACCAGGCACCAGAGGCACTACCAGGAGCTGAGCACAAAGGTGGAGTCAAGAGGCTCTGAAACCATCCGCGCGGGGCAGACATACCGCACCTGATGATGAGCACAGGCGGCTGAGGGGGAGTTTGCTCAGGCTGCACTTTGCAGCCCTCTTCACACCCAGAAGCATGGAGCTCCATCTCTAGTCGCATGTGAGACCCAGTGCGTTTCCCTCTGACTCCACCTCTTCTCTCACTTTCTTTCCTTATTGAAGTCCTTGACCTGTGTTTCTTTCCATGCCTGACGCTCACACAAGGCTCTCATTTTTGTTCCCAGGCTTGTTTTCCTCCCTTGGAAATCTTTCCTATCTCTGGGATCAAAGCAAATAACAGGAATGACTTTTCACCGTTCCCGAGAAAGGCTTTACATTATCTCTAATGTTTACTAACATTTCTGTGGCTGTAATTAGTATGTTAGTGACTACTTTCTAGCTCTCTATCTTTGGTACCCTCAGTGCAGTGCTCTTTTGTCTCCCTTGGAAGTTGGCATCGCCACTTAACCAACTTGGACCAGTGAAATGAGCACCTCCACGTGCCTGGTTCAAGGCCCAGTACTCATCTTGTCATCTCTTCCCCCTGCCAACGTAACTAAGGAAGGACAAGTGGAGATGTAGCCTCTGTTAGCCTGTGTCTCTTAGCAGAGCCCCCAGTGACTCATGTTGGACACACAGTGTAAGCAAGAAATACATGTGTCACAGTAAGCCATAGCTCATTCCGAAAGATATATGCCTATCAGGTCTAATTTGGACCATAAGTCCTTAGACAAAAACTGCTACTTCTCAACTGTTCAAAAACAATCCTAGTGAGGTGGTAGGTTTTGTCACTCTTTATAAGAAAAACGAAGGGTGGAGAGCACACAAAATTTTCTTAAGGACTCACAACTACTAAGTGGCCAAGTTGGAACTTGTACCCAGATTTTACTACTCTAAATCCCATACTCTTTACTTTATTGTGATGGCAGGAGAGAAGATTCACTTCTGAAAAGCAACAGAACAAGATTTGAGAAGGTAATGAGAAAAATACTACAAGTCATATAAGAAAAATGCATGTTTTTCTTGAATGAAAGTGAAGAGTAGTACCGGATGCACCTACCAAGATTTGGACTGTTTTATTTTTGCTTGTGTTTCTTCCTTCTGGTAAGAGAAAAGTTCCCATGTATCCAGTGGAAAAAAAATGGGATTCTCACCTGAATATCATTCTCAGGCTGGGTAAATTGAACTTAACATAATCTGAATCTGAGTAAAACTAAAGGAATAGCATTTTTTGAAATCATAAGCATGACAGATCATGTATGTCAAAAAGGATGTGGAAAGATACATACCAACCGGTAATGGTGGCTGCCTCAGAAGAGATCAAGATTTCCTGCAGGGGGGTAACCCTCAAGTTCTACTAGCCACGGCAAAGTGTTATTTAGATACTTTTCAGTAAGAATGCATTTACTAATTATTTGTAATTAACACACCCACACAAAATGTACCAAATAACTGCTAACGTGGTAACTGTAGGTTGGTGAGATGGTAATGTTGGGCCATCGTGATGAGAAACTAGACCTGGTTGGCATTTGTCTTAGTTGATCAGCAGTGTCTAAAGCTTTGCTAAATATCCTTATGTTTAAGAGAAAATTGTTCAGAAAAAAGGGAAGAAATAAAATATGTTTCATGTGGAGCACTGTATATCCAAATTGAATTATTTTGTGCTTTTTCTGGGCGGGGTAATGATACCTATTCAAGGCGCTAGTGATGGACTGAAATGATAAAGAAGAAAAATATATCTAAATAGAAATAATCATAAACATCAAATATTACTCAACTTCTTTAGCTACAAACACATAAAACATATGTATAAAAAAAAGAAAATCAAGTACCTCCATACTTTAAGGGACTTTGGTCATTACTCAATTAAAGATGAGCCCTTTAAACTTACCATGCTCCTACTATATCCTTTTGTTTCCAGAAAGGAAACTAGGTTTGAATCTCTAATCTCTAAACTGATCAACAATTGCACAACGTAACAATATTCTGTTGTCCCACAGTCATACCTTACTTTGAGGTATGATATAATGCTGGCAATAAGACAATGGAATTACCGTCTTCATCCAACAACTAGTTTCTCTATAACCATATTCTATAATGAGCACCAAGACAGAAGATCTGGATTTAGTAATTTTTAAATAAAACTTTAACTAGAGATTCTGAATTTCTTACTGTAAATATGATAGTGGTATGTTTCCTATGTCTGTCTATCTACCTACCTACATACCTACCTACCTACCTGCTTAATCTGTATCTTACCTATATATCTACACACAAACACCTTGGTCCTGAACTTCTAGCTCTTAGTTGGTGAACTCAGAATCCTGGGGTTGGGGGGGGGGCAGAAATTGACAACTGCATACAACTCTAGGGAATTCCACCAACATTGAGGACTCTGTTTTGTCTGGATATTTCTTTTAGTTGCTTAGTTTAGGAGGAGATAAACACTAGTCTGTACCACTTCTCAATTCCATTAAGAATAGATTAACACTTCCATTTTGTTATACTGTTCATCACCAGGAATAAAGGCGATGAGTTTAAATATATGAGAAACACTTAGTTGATACTCCTGGAACATTACCATTTTCATAAAATGTTTGGAAGAAGTTGCTGATCACCTTGTCTTAAGAGATTTCCACATACTTCCTGTGACATCTGCCCTCACTGAAATTTGGGTTTACTTTTTTTATTTTTTTATTTTTTTAAAGAATTATTTATTTTAGGAAGAGAAGGAGAGAGGGAGAACACGCATGATAGGGGGCAGGGATAGAGGGAGAAGGAGAGCAAGAGAGAATCTCTAGCAGACTCCCTGCTGAGCATAGAGCCCGATGTAGGGCTCAATCTCAAGACCCTGAGATCATGACCTGAGCCAAAATCAAGAGTCAGATGTTTGAACTGATGGAGCCACCCATATGCCCCTAAAGTTTGTGTTTAAAACTAACACTGAAGTAGCTGTTACTGATTCTCATGCGTCTTAATTGCAACATGTAAAAAGAGAGGGATGTCTTAATTGGGGGATGTGGCAAAGAACTTACCAAAGGAGGACTTACCAGTATTTAAGTATATTTTCAAAAAAAAAAAATAGAGTAAATTATTACAAGGACAAAGAGTACTTCTGTTCTTTTCAGGAGTGTTACATCTTCAGTAATATAAAAATCTCCTGTGCCTCTTTTTTTCCTTAAAGGCTATAACTAGCCCTCAAAGGAACTGTTTGCAGTAGCACAGATTCCATGGGGTCAGTAATAGTTCCAAACTCTTGATATCTAAATTCAGGCTCTCTCTCTGTGTCTCAGAATTTAAAGAAAAAACAAAGTAAAAAAAAAAACACTTCTGGATTCATGTGATTGATGAAAGAAAGACTATAGTCAAATGTGTCCCTCTGGTAAAGAACATCAATCCGTCTAAGTATTTTTTCCCGAAGAGAAGGATTCCCTCAAAAGCAGCTTTTCAGACTTTACCATAAACTTGGAAGGCAAAGCTTTTATATACAACATACACGAATGCACAATTAACAGCCATCCAGCTTACCTGTGAACCTTTTGTTCCAGAATAGAGGCAGCTCCTTTTTTTAAGGGAACCCTAGGAAAATGTGGAGGAACTAGAATCCTCGTACATTGCTGGTGGGGATATAAAATAAAGCAGCCACTTTCATACTTGGAGCAACGTTACTCCTCACAGCTAACAAGTGGAAACAACCCAAATGTCTGTTAACTGAAGACGGGATAAATAAAACATGGTATAAGAACAGAATGGAGTATTACTCTGAAAACAAAAAAGAAAAGAAAAAAGAAGGAAACAGTACACCGATGCAGGCAACAACACGGTTGAACCCTGAAAATACAATGCTAAATAAAGTGAAAGAAGCCAGTCATAAAAGACCGCATATCATATGATTCCGCTGATGTGAAATGTCTAGAATTTCCAATTCACAGAAACAGAAAGCAGATTAGTGGTTGTCTGGGGCCACGGGAGATGTAGGGCTATGGGAATGTGGAATGATAGCTGATGGCTACAGGATTTCTTTTTAGGGTGATGAAATGTTCTGGAATTAAGGTTGTGGTGATGTTTGCACAACTTCTGCAAATCAACTAAAAACCACTGAACTACACACTTGCAATGGGTAAACTTCATGGTATGTGAGATATATCTCAATAAAGTTGTAAAATGGAAGAATTCTGTACTCTCTCCAGGTACAAAGTCTAAAACCATAACTTTGGAAGTAATTTGCCCATTTTGTAATGATGAAGATGAGGAGGAGGATGCCAGGGATATACTAGGGACTGTACAGAGTAATGTATCAGACTTTCCCTTATACTAGTACTAATGGAAAGTGGTTATACTTAGCGAGATTATGGAGTATATTCTCTTTATATTACATACTTATATTGTTTTTAAATTCATATACCAAACATATAGTTATTTCTGAAATTAAAAAAAAAAAGTTTAGTGTCAGAGTTTTCAAGAAGAGTTTTAAACTAGAAGGCCTGGGGAAGGAGATCAAGAAGGGCACCTGCTCGGGAAGATGGCTGAACTGAGCTGGACTTTATAGAGTGGGCAGAATTGAACAGAAAAAGGCCAAGGGAATGGCAACAACTTTCTAAATAGTTGTCTGATTTCTAACATCCTTGCTTTCTTTCTCTGGGCTCTGAGGGTGGAGATGTTCTGTCTTATTTTCCACTGAGTCCCTAGGGTCTACAGTGGCATCTAGAATATAGGAGGTGCTCAGTAAATGTTACTTGAATCCAAGAAGAAATATTTGTGGCTAGAATCCTTTTCCTAAATTAGAGATGACAACTGGGGCTACCATGTGCAATATATACCAGGCCTTTACACAAATTAGAAAAAGGTGTTCTCTTCTAGCTCCTCTCTAGAGTTTGTGTCTGGGAGAGTGGCTCATGAGCTCACCTGTGACCTGCTTCACCCCTGCTGCCTGGTCAACCTCCTTTCCAGTGGCCCCTCCTCCAAGTGCAAACAGGACAAAATCCATATGCGTGGGGTGGGCAATCAAAACTCTTCTCGATAGGACCCTAACTTTCCTTTCCCATCATAACTATTTCCAACACCTGTTTTGAGCTTGAACAAAAGCAGCACTCTGCTTCCTTGTGTTGGCTCCCACTCCTGCCTTCACCCCAGCAGTTAGGTGCTTCTAAGCCAAACAGCTACCATTTAATAAAGATGAGCCATCCACATCCTGACACTGCTCTCTGTGACTGTCCAAGACCTACCCTCTAATCCGTGCATGCTCCCCTTCTGACTCTCCTTTCATCTGACTCTTGACTCCTTCCCCATTTGAAGTTCTATTCCTGTGCTTGGGACTTAGGTCAGGGTTTTAGCATGAGGGACGCACACCAGCTTTTGATGCTCCTCTCTCTCTTTCCTTGGTCTGGTTTTGCTTTCCTCTGGACAATACCCTTGGTCCCTCTGAACAAAACTGTCAGCTTGCTTCAGGTGGACCCAGCAGTCACTCTCCTCTAACTTATCCAGCACACTGTACAACCATATCATATTATGTTGTTCCCTGACATATTTCCCCCTTTAGGCTCTTGGAGCTTCTAATGGAAGTAACTACACCTTGCTATTAGGCACTTAGCACTGTGTCTGGCATGTATATAGCAGGTGTTCAACGGATTCGTATGGGGAAAACGAATGAATGAAACATGGAGACAGGAAATGGCCTGAGTAGAGAAAGTGGGACTTCTGGGGTAGATTCCAGGAGGATGGAGTCAGAATGTGAAAGATCTTGGAATCCAACAGAAGAGGCTAGGTTGGTGGTAGAAAGATATAAAGGGTCACTTTAGATTGCTGACAAGGGAAATGACATGGTGCAAACAGCATTTTGGAAGACTTATTACATTACGTGTCACCATCAGGGTAGAAGGGACCAAGGGAGAGCCTGTCGTCATGGCAAGCACTCCATAAATGTTTGGCTGGTTGGTTGGTGGGGCCAAGAGGAACTCTCACAGAAATACAGGTGTGAGGTGAGACAATGAAGAAAAGCACAGACATTCAAAAGACCTTTTAAAGCAAAGACAGGAGGGGCTCAGTGCCTTATAGTAAAAGCAGAGGAGAGAAGAGCAGAGCCATTGAGATCAGAGTAGAGCAGAACCATAGGCCAGGAGGGGAAAAGCTGGGAGGGGAGCTGGCTTGGCGAGGGCGAGAGCCCAGCTCTGAGTGTCCTCAGCTGCGGCAGCCAGTCTGTGTGCACGAGTGTTTATGTGACTGTGTAGTGAGGCACGTCTATGACACAAACCTCGCGCTGTTCCAGTAAGTCCTCCCTCCCACTGTGTACCACCCCTGGCCCGGGTTTCATTTTCAGCCAATAAAAACAAAATTACTCATAAAATTAATGGAAACAATCTGCTTCTTCCTTGCCATAGAAAGGATTTTTTCTTACTTTTTTTTTTTTGCCTTTGAATCATATAGCCTGTAACTTGATTAAATCCCTTAGAAGTCAACTAAGTATTAGAGGTTTGCAGCGTGAACTCAGAGCTGGTGTTTACTTGTTGCACGTGAACAGAGAGGCTGTGCAAAGCTGCACTTCAGCTAGGGTAATGTGTGCATGCTTTCTCTCTCTGGCGCAAAATTTATTCCTCAACCTCTCTCAGAAAAAAAGAGCTGGTTAAAATGTCAATAAAAACTGAGTCTCTGGATAATCTCTCAACGTAAAGTTAGACTTCCTCATTTTTTCTTTCCTATTTCTATAGGTCTTCCCTTAAAAAAAAAAGTGTGTTCCATCTACATTTTTTCCTTTTGTTCTCTCAAAATCTCCTTAAGGAGGCATGACAGGAGGTACAATCCTCATCTGAAAGGTGTTTCTTGATATAAACTGAGGACATTAAGGGATTTTCTAGATGATCTAGTTTGTGGGGCTGAAGCCAGGCCTTAACTGTAAGACCAAGTAACCTCCTATGCCTAAGTCCCTGAGTGCAAAAGTGTCAGTGTGTTTTCCAGCAATGGGAAAAGCTAAGGGAACGCCTGGATGAGCTGCAGATAATGGGGCATTAGGACGGTAGATGTGAACCCTCCCTCCCTGTCTGCCAATGGGCACTCGCTCCTCTAGGCTGTGGATAACCAAGGCCCAAGTGTGTGCCACTTCACGTCTGTCTCCACTCCCTCCTGGCTTCCTAGCAGAAACGGAATGGGTTGCCAGAGAACGCAGGCTGGGATCGCGGCTGATATGAGTATGTGAGTAAGTGCTTGGTCTACAGCTCTGATCTCCAAAACGAATCTTAAGGGAAGCAGGTTCTCCCTTTTGTCTTCATAGTCTGTTCTTTTGTTCACAGCCCATAGCTTCATCCCTAAGACCTCTGTCATCTCGAGGTCCGATGACAATGGCTTTATTATCAAAAGGATCTCCTCACTGTAAAAGTTACAGAGGAGCCAGAAGGCAATGAAACTTGCCCCTAATGCTATTTGATCAAGAGAAAATCACTGTTAACATTTTGCTTTTATTTTTCTAATTTCTATGTACATATGAATATAAACCTATTTCTTAGGGAAAGACAGACAGCCTACATCAGTGTGTCATTACTAATTACTTTTATAACTCTTTAATAGCCACAGCATGAACTGCATTATTATGTAAACTTTTTATCCAAATGAAGTTAACTCCTTGAAGGCAGGAGTGCTGTGAATTTGTGCTGCATTCTGCATCCCCAGCATCTAGCAAAGCACCTTTCACGATAAACACTGATGATGTTTACTAGGGGGAACATCTGGTCAATGAATCACATGGCTGTGTTTGGGTATCTCAGTCACAAGGAGAATCTGAAGCCTGGGATCCATTACAAACGATGCTATTACACATTTAACCTAATGTTCACGGGGGAGTGCATTCAAAAACATTTCAAGGCTAGAAAGTTGTATATTTAATGACAATGTCAGATAACACTGATTTCTCAAATATATAATTCCAAATCCAAATCACGCTGAACTTCTACCCTAGCCTCTTTCATGCTATGTCAGCAGCAAGGACAGAAATTAATTAAGTTGGGAAGGCTCATGAGAACTCCAGTGAGTTCTGGATCCTTTGGACATAGGTGAGGTTCTTTGGCTTAGGCCCAGATACAGGCATGGGCAAAAGACCTGAGTCCTAAATGATCCTGATTAGCCTTTCGATAATACTTATTGTTTAGGATATCTAGGAGGAAAGTGAATTTGCCTACTTGGATAACACTAAAATAAAGTAACAGTAAACGACAACAACAAAACCAAAACCCTTTCAAGGGTATGGGGGATAAATACTCCATACATTTGCTTTGCTTTCTTAAGATTGGAACGTGATCGTCTTCAACCTTCTTTTGCTTGACTACTCCACTAATATTTCTGTCACACTATACACTCCTCTGCACATTTTAAAGGTGAAATGGGGGAATGCCTGGGTGGCTTGGTCGGCTAAGCATCTGCCTTGGGCTCAGGTCATGATCTCAGGGTCCTGGGATCAAGTCCTGCATGGGGCTCCTTGCTCAGCAGGAAGCCTGCTTCTCCCTCTCATTTTGCCCCTCCCCCTACTCCGGCTTTCTCTCTAGCTCTCTCTCTGATAAATAAATAAATAAATAAAATCTTTTAAAAAAAGGTAGAAATGGGATATTTTTATCAAATTTTGAATGGTAGTAAAAGATATAATGTTTGGCTTACTGAAAATATTGACATTCTAAGCTAAAGATTTTACATCATTCTTTAAAGTGGGTTCAGTGGATTATAACTATATTGGAGCTACCATATTCCATTAAAAAAGTACATGAACAAATTATTCTTTAACAGTTGGAAATTATACATCATATATTTTTCTCCTTATCTTGTATTTCCATTGCGCTTCTCTAGTAGACGTTATCCTAATATAATACATTCTTATCCTGGAATGTCATTATCACTCTTTCATACTCTATAACATAAATATAATACAGGAATTTTAGTTTAGTTAAAAATTTCCCAAGAAAACTGATCTAAGTGATAAAATATTACAAAATTGAAAACAACTATTAAAAATAAAACTAAACTTTTATTGGAAATGCATCTCATAGTGAGGTAGATGAAGGTGGCTTCCCTTCTCCCCAAGTTAGTTGGTGTATCCCTTTAGAGAACAGTGTTTATTATTAGAATAAGTCTGGATGCTTCGATTAAAGGAGGCTTCCTGGTAAGTCTAAGTGGATGTATCCCTTTTTTTGTTGCTTGGAGGTCTGTACAGCTGAAGACAATACTACAAGGTAAGGCTGGCCTGGTTGAGAGGATGCTTTCTTTGGTGAAGGGGAAGAAGGGCCACTGGGAAAGGTGAAGTAACAGGTGTTCTCAAAAAGACAAATTTTAGCACAGAATAGGAAATTAGGAAACCTTCTGGGTTTAGAGGAGCAGATTCATCCTAGTTTTAAAACTACAGATAAGATGTGATCCACACTTTATAGGAATTCATAATTTGATGAGGGTGACATATAAGTTAACCAAAATAAAATTGTAAGGGGAGGGAAACAGGTCTAGGGAGAAGGAGAGGGAGGCATATTTAGGACCCTGAGAGTCTCCATGGCTGTAGTTCTGAAAGGGTTTGGGGGGTCAAGGGGAAGATTAGGTGGAAAGACTGATTAGGGCCAGATGATGTAGGGCTCCCTATTCTCTAGTCAATGGGACCTACTTGAACATTTCTAAGTAGGGAATGACAGATCAGATTGGTATTTTGAAAGAAAAACTCTCTTAGCAGTGAGGAGACAGATGGTGGTGAGAAATGGGGGTAGGGGTAACCAGAGGCAGAGAAACAATTAAAGAAGCAGACGAGGAAGAAAGAGGGCCTCAACCAAGGCTAGAAGACAATGGGGAGTAGAGAAGAGCAAATGGACTTTAAGACAATATTTAGAAAGAGCGGACAGACCCTGGGGGCTTCACTCAATGTCTGGTTAAGAGATAGGGCACATTATGGTTATGGAGGACACTGAACTTTCTAGTTTGAACCACTGTATTGATGGTGATATAATTACCGCACAGGGAAGGGAATACAGAATCTCCCACAGCAGATACCAGCATACGAGACCTCACTAAGTCTAAGTTCTGTAAGAAGATGGTGCCTCTAGGCAGGATTTAAAGTTTGTTTTATGATAAAACTTCTGGACTGTACATAAGTGACTCTTAATAATAAAGCAATAATCTAAAATTTAGGTCATTGTTGAAAATAAGAGTACGCACTAAGAAAAAAAACTAAATGTATTTTTAAAAGACTAGGTAAAAAATGTAGTCAAAGATTAAAATGAGGCAGTTTGGCTAAAATTATATAGCATCATGTGTTTATATTTCAAAGGAGGCAATAGTTTAAAGTGGCATTAAAAAAAAAAAGATTTAGGGCGCCTGGGTGGCTCAGTTGGTTGAGTGACTGCCTTCAGCTCAGGTCATGATCCCGGACACCCGGGATCCCTGCTCGGCGGAAGCCTGCTTCTTTCTCCCCCTCTCACTGCCCCCTGCTTGTGTTCCCTCTCTGGCTGTGTTTCTGTCTGTCAAATAAATAAAATCTTAAAAAAAAAAAAAGGGGATTTAAAAAATTTATTCTAAGCATGGAGGACATTAGAGAAGGGAAAAATGAAGGGGGGAATCAGAAGGGGAGATGAACCATGAGAGACTATGGACTCTGGGAATCAAACTCAGGGTTTTAGAAGGGATGGGGGTGGCGGGATGGGTGAGCCTGGTGGTGGGTATTAAGGAGGGCAAGGATTGCAGGGAGCACTGGGTGGTATATGCAAACAATGGATATTGGAACACTACATAAAAAACTAATGGCATACTGTATAGCAACTAACATAACATAATAAAAAATAATAAAAAATAAATTTAAAAAATTTATTCTATTTACTCAGAAAAGCATTTTGTAGCTCCTATAACAACACTAGTCACGTTAGCTGGGGAGATAAAGCCTGCTTCAACTGGGAAACCACTTACGGAGAACAGTTATGGAGATGGATGATGGTGATGGGTATAAACACTGTGAATGTATTTCATCCCATGCTGAACTGCCCACTGAAAAATGGTTAAGTGGTAAATTTTACATTATACGTATTTTACCACAGTAAAAAAAGACTGGACTGAAAACCTGGGAATTCAGAAGCCAGTTTTTAAAAAAAGCTATTTAGTTATAATATAATGACTTAAGATCATTTTTCCTTTTTAATTATGTATCCTTCATTATAAAAAACTAAATACAACCCCTCTCCAATTGTCCCTTAAAATAAATAACCGTATTTTTCTCTCTCTCAAAAAAAAATACAAACTAAAATTATTTTTGATTAGCAAATTTCACTAATTTTGATTAGCAAGATTCACTAAATCTAATTGTATCTTTCTGCTTATCTTCCTATGTAGACAGTACCAAGGTGTTTAATACTGTGGTCTTTAAATGACTCTAAATGTTATTTTATGTCAGAAAACCTGCAAATTGATAATGCATACTAACTTTTACACACACACACACACACACACACACACACACACAGTCATTTACTTCTGTCATCATCAGAACTAAAGGGTAAATTCCAGCACACTTTGTGGACTCATTCACGATACTGAAACAAGAAAAAAAACACAAGAGCAATCATTTTCTCTGCATATAAAATTAAAACATAAGTCCATAGTTTTACAGAGCCACACATCCCAGAGAAGACAGGTACTAAGACGAGCATTTATCATTATTTTTAGGCCTGTGATGAAGTTGGACTCCAGTCTTTTCCGTATCTGTGGACACACAGGGAACAACTTATCATAACATCACTATTTGACCTCTAAGGAACAGCTCATGTCATCACAGAGCAAAAGTGCTGGCGAAACATTTATCTAGATGAAAGACCTCAAGCAGTTAACCTGCTCAGCAGAGGCAATGCATCCAGGCGACAGGATAATGACCTCTATCCAAAAGTGGAAGGTACATCAATTTAATACCCTGACAGCCTGACAAAAGATGATGGCAGCTCAGCAGGAAAACATTAGCCGTGATAATGCAGGGCACTGTATGTGAAAAGAAGGAATCATAAAGCACAATGCTATTTGGGCCGAGGAGGGATTTTTTTTTTTTTTTTTAAACCAACTTTATATTTAGGATGGTAGTCATGCCTAAAGCCTCCTTCCATTCTTTACCTGAAGAAAATCCCGATCAAAGTAAAAAGGCAGCATGGATTAAATTGATAGCTTAAAAACAAATCGAGTTTCCTAACTAACCCAGGAGACGCTGCACATCATTTCTGGCAGGCCTGCTACTTTTTGGAGTGCAAAAATCTGGGTAATGGCAAACCAGCTTAATCCATCTGAAAAAGACAGGTCCCTCAAATAGGTGTGGACAAGACTAAGGCTTCCTGTGTATGTTATTTTGTTTGACTTTTAAAGGGAGAAGGTACTTGGTGCGCTTTGGGGGTGCTACTGATCTTCAGCTCTAAAACTTCCCCACTGCAAATTCAGTTGGAAAAAAAAAAGAGTTTAATTCTAGAGTGGTAGCATGATCATGCTTGTATGTTTATCTAAGGACCTTTACTCTGTGACAGGGGTTCAGCCTGTGAGGTTTTCTCTACACATGGCAGGCAGCTGTCAGAACCAGTGTGAGGGGTGAAAGGGCAGCCCGGCTGCTCTGTTAAATCGCGGGGTTCCATCAACATCTCAGAATTCCTGCCGAGTGGGAGCTGGGAGACCACAGATTAGAGTACACTGGAGTGTGTATATTAGGTCACTCAGTGTCTATCAAAGCGGTATCACGCCGGTGAGCTGTACAATAGATTTTACTGTGTTCTGTTCAAAGAAAACGTAAGGAAAGTGGACATGTGTGTAGCAGACCACAGCTGAACACTGAATTCCTCTTGTCTTTAAATGGATGGATTTAATACCCACATGATGAACGAAGAATAGGGGCACAATCAATAGCTTTGGAAATCATGCAAAGCTGGTGGTTTTATTCAGCTCTTGGAAATGACTGCTCAGCAGATGCGTGGGGAAACAGTCAAGGCGCTGGGGTAGAGGCCCAGCCCAGTGGACGTCTGTGTTATGATGGTGGCCTTGGACTATGAACTTGGTTTACGATCTTGGATGGTCACTTTACCTTGGTTTCACAAAACTTCAGGGTCCTCATCTGTAAACTGGAAACAATAATATCTATGCTATCTACCTCCCCAAATGGGTAAATGAAAATACATTTTTCTTTTTTTTCTTTTTTAAGATTTTATTTATTTGACAGAGAGAAACACAGCCAGAGAGGGAACACAAGCAGGGGGAGTGAGAGAGGGAAAAGCAGGCTTCCCGCCTGGGACTCCGATGTGGGACTCGATGTGGGACTCGATGTGGGACTCGATCCCAGGTCTCCGGGATCATGACCTGAGCCGAAGGCAGTCGCTTAACCAACTGAGCCACCGAGGCGCCCCGAAAAATACATTTCTAAATGAAGAAAGGACTTTTATAAAAAACTGAAAGGAATGCAGCACGACGGTATAATGCGTGGCATTCCAGAAAGGAAATGTAACTTGTATTAATGGGTATTTGGTCTACATATAAAACTGGAAAATGCCTGCTCCTTTAATACTTATTGTTTAATTCCTTTTCAACAGAGAAAAATATACATTCTCTAAGGAATCACGAAGTCTTTAACAAGATAATGGATATAAGGTGAACATCACCATGCCTGACAGGTAAAGTGAAATTTTAAAGCACTTACACATTTTGTTTATTATTTCATTTCTCAACTATGACTTCTGCAAGGGCCTCCTCCACTGTGATAAGCATACACCTGAGTTTATATTAGTAACAATAGTTAACACAGAAATGCTTACTATGTACTTACTATGCTTACTATGTTACTATATTAGTAACAACAGTTAACACAGAAATGCTTACTATGTGCCAGGTGCTGTTCTAACCACCTTACAAAAGTTAATTTATCGAATTCACATAACCATATATAAAGTGGACTCAATTACCAGCTTTGAGGCTCAATTACCATCTTACAAAAAATATCAGGTTCTGGGGCACCTGGGTGGCTCAGTTGGTTAAGCGACTGCTTTCGGCTCAGGTCATGATCCTGGAGACCCGGGATCGAGTCCCACATCGGGCTCCCTGCTCGGCGGGAAGCCTGCTTCTCCCTCTTTCAGTCCCTCTGCTTGTGTTCCCTCTCTGGCTGTGTTTCTCTCTGTCAAATAAATAAATAAAATCTTTAAAAAAAAAAAATCAGGTTCTGCTTCATGATCTCCTTTTGGTCTAAATACATTTTCTAATCTCGTAAAGTGTGAGGAAGTCAACTACCTTCTACAAAATGGCTTTCTTTCCTACCTATGAGATAGATAATATTCTCTCCATATTTTTTTTTCCAGATGAGAATTTTATGCCCCAAGAAGTGCTTTTTGCAAAGCAACCAAGTGGCTGGCCCAGGGTTCACACACTGTACTGCTTCTATTTCCATCAGAGGAGCCCAGAGTCCCTGTTACATGGGGGCAATGTCATCATGTCCACTTGTTCAGTTTGGAACCCAAAACGGAGACATCAGGTTGAGACCTAATTAGTTACCCAGCAAATAGCCCCAAATGCAACATGGCATTGAGACTAGGTTCACACTGGGAGCCATGACCCTGTCTACATGACAGCACTCAGCTGGGGAGCTAGCTGCTTTAGTGTGAACGCAAGTAATGGCCACCATGTCAAAAATGCACCTCCCAAGCAAGACAGCTGAAAAGCTACCTAGATGAACGGCAACTCGAAATATATTTCTAACATTCACCACTCTGAGTGCAGAAAAAATACCATATAAGGCAAATGTGGAGGGCCTTTGTCTTTTCTCTTTTAAATTAGAAATTTTTGGTTATTGTTGGGATATAAGTCCTTGAAAATCTTTGAAAGATGGTAAAGAAATTCTTAGATTGAATTCCATTTTATCTATTTGTTACCAGATGACTAGAGAGTATGGAATACAAACAGGCATATACAGAGCTGCATAGGACAGCTTTGTAGCTTTCCCTTCAATAAATTCAGGGATTGTCTTTGTATCCAGTGCCCTTTTAGAGGGAATTAAAAAAAAATCAAAAGACACAGTACAATTTGTCTATACCAAAGACCCAATTGTAATTTTCAGCCTCATCTTTTATGGTGACTTCTCAAAATTGAGCTTCAGTGAGCAAGAATTGAAAAATATTCCTCTTTTCTGAACAATATTCTCAAGTGAAGGAAGGAACTGGGTGTTTTCTTTCCAGCCCTTGTGGATGAATGCTCTCATTGGTGATTGATTCTTCAATGAGCTTCACCAGAGAGCTGGGCAGACACAGGCTGCCCAGCTCTCTCAATTTTCATAAGTAATCACTCCAGATGCAGATTGAACTGTGTTGTTGGGACAGGTCAGAAAAAACCGGAGAGTATGGAAAACAAAACCTGAAAGTGAGATGTGCTGACAGTCACAATCCCCCATATTCAGAGACCTTACAAATAAAAAGGAAAACGCTAAATTACTTGGATGGTAAAACCAACCCCAACAACCATGAGCTCCTAGGCTGGATCAGCGTATTATCAAAAAAATACAGGGCTCTGGGGGCACCTGGGTGGCTCAGTTGTTGAGTGTCTGCCTTTAGCTCAGGTCATGATCCCGAAGTCCCAGTATCGAGCCCCGCATCGGGCTCCCTGCTCGGTGGGAAGTCTGCTTCTCCGTCTTTCACTCCCCCTGCTTGTGTTCCCTCTCTAGCTGTGCTTCTCTCTGTCAAATAAATAAAGTCTTTCAAAACAAAATACAAGGCTCTGTATTATGATCCGCTTATAGGTTAAATTCATTTTCTAACTTGCAAAATGCGGACGGAGAGGCAACCAACCGCCTTCTACATAATAATTTCACTTCATCGATTTTGTCATCAGGAGGGCAGCTAAAGCCTGTTACATTGCTTCAAAAAAATTAATTAAGAGGCACTTCTGTTCGGCCACTTTGCAAGGCCATCCTATTTATTCATAAGTTTTATTAATTCTGAAGCCAGTTGCTCCTCAATGGTGTATTTATGTTCAACTAGGTCAGGTCCACTGGGATGAGATTTGGTCTTTCACAGCAGACACACAGAGCCTGTATGGGCAGCAGGCTCAAGCTACCCAACACACTTCCTTTCCCAAGCTACGACTGCAGGAATTTGTTAGACTTTTGCAAAAACACTCTGCATAGAAATCCAGATATGCATTTCCCCAGTGTCTCTACATGAGACCTTCTACACATGAGGCTGTCGGTAACACGCTGCCTCCTGATTAGGGAAACAGGCACTTGGCAAACAGCTCATTTGTGATGGCCTGTGGGGTCTGGCTGGGGTAACAGTGAAGGGCACCAACAAACAAAAGTAGAAGGAAACATTGAAAACGGCTCTTTAGAATTTTGCTCAAGTAGTATGCATTTGCTAACCAAACCTACACATTTTCAAGCATGCTGCAACAGAATAAAATTTAGTAAAGACTTAGGTGAGATTTAAAAAAACATTCATGCTTCTATTCCTCAATAACGCCACGACTGATAACTTTTTGAATGATGATGTTGTACAGAGAACTTTAAAAATAAAAACAATTCATAGGTAACTGACATTTAAAATGTTCAAAGGCACATTAATAGTCTCACTTGTTTCAGAAAAGGAGTGCATGTCCTACTTTGAGAACTATTCGAGCCATCCCCAGTTGATGGGTAAACATTTACAAGCATTTGGGATGTCCACCTTCTTGTCTTTGTTCTCCGATTTTCCTCAGGGGAATGGGATGAGCACTAGTCCCTTTTGAAACTGTTGTTCGCCAGAACTCGCTGATGACTCAGCACAGAATATGAGAGTTTCTTGAAAGGGCTGCCGGAGACCTAAAACTCTATCCTTATTTTATAAAGAGAAAGGGAGTCAGGGGCCTCGTGGAGATTAGGTGACATGCTCAAGGTCACGGCTAGTTGGTGATGAGGTTAGATTTAGTCCAAAACCCATGTCTTTGGACTCCTAATATGGCACTCATTCACCCCATCACCCCAAATGTGACGAAAGCCAGATAAATGACACCAGTTTCTTACAGTTTCTATATCAGCACATAATTATTAGATGCTGTTGACTCTGTGAGTTCTTTGAGGTTAGAAGAAATGTGCTGCATCCTAAATGTCACAGGCCTGGAAGTAATCAGGAGGAGGCTGAATGTTAGCTGCTACTCTGCCTGACACTTGCAACATGCCTGTGGTCGGCTGCGATGTATCATTAGAGCTCGGGTTTTGTTGTGACTGTACGAACCAAGTCGCACAGGGAACGCTGAAGAGTGATCACAAAAATAAATACCTTTCTTTCCCTACTGTCCCTCAAGCAGCAGGGATCAAATAACTGTTTCTCGGTTGTCTGATGTTTAAACAAAACACAGCGCTTTCACTCGACGTGTGTCTGTGGCAAGTTGGTATTGCTTCTGTGTCTCTGTCCTGTGCTATTTTTGAGACCCCAACCTGGGATCTCAACTGGACCACCAGGGGATACAGGGACTAGAAAGGACCTGACATGAGGTTTTACAAATACATCTTGAATCCCTTCAGTACATCACAGTTTGTGGTCGACAATGGCAGGTGGTGTAGAGGAGGCAGGCAGAGAGTGGTCTGCGATTGGATCTGGGGCTTGCAGAATCACCAGCCGCAATCTTGAGACGTGAAGGGCTTTCCACTCCAAGGATGGCACTTTCCATCTGTATTTCAGGCCAGCTCTTTCGCCAATGTCGCAATGATGGTGCATTTTATTCACCTATGACATAGCCCGGCCTTTCTAATATGTCTAGGAAATCACAGGTGAGACTTGGAGGGGCCATATGGAGCCCACTTGACTTCCTAAGTGCACACAAATCTCCCAATTCCTTTACCCTGACTTTGGCCCTGCCACTCACCAGCCTGACATATTTCTTAATCTTCCCCTGCTCTGGTAGCTGCACGTGTAAAATGGGTATAGGTAATAGCAGTAGCTTCTTGAGGGTTTTTCTGGGGTCTTCGTAAGTAGTTGTAAGTGCAAGACTTATACAGGATCTGGCATCTAAGCATTGTGGAAATATTAGTTATTATAATTATTATTTCTACTCCACAAAGTTAAGATTTCCTCATAGTTTTGGATCTCAGTTGGCTATAATTAGTTTTACATCAGGGAAGGAATGTCTTGTTAAGCTAATGAATGTCATATGGCTACACCATAATTGATTTGACCACTCACCTCTTACTGGACATTATTGTGTTTCCAATGTCCTACTATGCAGATAATGTTGTAAGCAATCTGCACTTCCTGAAATCTATCCTTCTAACTTCCCTATGTGGTAGAGGCTCTTAATATTGCCATTTCCCAAATGAGGAAATTAGCACTCAGATAACATGAATTCCATATGATCATGCAACTTGTTAAGGCTTATTCCTAAGATTCAAGCCTATGCTTTGGGATCTGAAAACCTTAATGAATTCCTTATGCATGTTCTTATCCAAAACGGTTACAGTAGCAACTAGTCTCTGTACCTAAAGTTGCAAATTCCATTTATGTCATTTTTTCTTATATGGATCACCTCATTCCTCAATAAGTCAGAATAACCACAGTGTTATTTTCCTCTTAGGCCTAAACTCAATTTTAAACCCTTGGCCTATTATTAGGAATACTTACATTGCAAAACCACCAGCAGCTCCCCAAAATCTTGCCCTGGCTTCTAAAGAACCTAGACACTTCCTTGTACCAATTTATTCCAGACTGTCTGGACCAGCAGGACATGGGGTGGACATGAAGAGCAATTTCAGGGACCCAAGGAGACAATATAATTACATTCTAGCAAGAAGATATCTTTGCTGCTTTCACTGGCTACCGGCTTATACTGCACATTTAATATAACCTGACTAACTACCTTGTCGGTCGGGGGGAAATCCTCACTACTGGGAGCAGTGAATGGGCAATGAATCCCACGGGTGTTACTTTCAGGAACATACAGATACATTTTTTTTTTTTTTTAAAACAGGGATGGTAACGGAGGAACAATTGTGTAAGTATTCTTTTTTTTTTTTTTTTAAAGATTTTACTTATTTATTTGAGAGAGAGTGTGTGCGTTAGAGCGGGAAGAAGGGCAGATGGAGAGAAACAGACTCCCTGCTGATCAGGGAGCCTGACTCGGGGCTTCATCCCAGGACCCCAAGATCATGACCTGAGCTGAAATTGAGACTCCGACGCTTAATCGACCAAGCCAGCTAGGTGCCCCTATATATAGATTCAAAACACGTAATTTGTATTATTGTCTGCATAACACTTCCCAGAGAAGGGAGTCTGGAGTGGCTTTGGCACTACTATACATCCAAACTGACGCTGTCCCCTCAGACTATGTGTCTCTAATAAAGGCTAAAATTTATAGATCACTTACTACGCGCCTGACACCATTCTAAGTATTTGATATGTATTAACTCCCTTTAACTGTCACGACAATCCAGTGAGGTGAATACAGTTATTATTATTAGTACTATCTTCCCCATTTTATCCATGAGGAACCAGAGGTGTGGAGGGGAAAAGCCACTTCTCTAGCTTACAGAGTCAATAAATGGTCAGGCTGGGATTTGAAGCTGGCAAGTCTGACCCCGGGGTTTTTGCTCTTTGTCACTACCCTAGGCCACTGGGTGCCTGTGGTCCCTGCCTCTCTTGTCTTCTGCCCTCCCAGCCCAGTTCACCCTAACCTGCTCTCACTCCTCGTTCCCATTTGCTCTTCAACTGGTGCCTTCACAAGGCCCCTCTCCAAGCTTGGACCCCCTAGTCTCTTTCCTTCCACTCCTCCTTTCTTCTCCAAAAAGGCTTTCTACCTTTTCCATGAGGCTGTCTGTCAGCGGGAAAGGAATGTAAAAGTTATCACTGAAACGACAACAAAATCACTTCACTTCAACATAAAGCTCAAATGATTGCTGGGATTGAATGGAAAATAAGTATTTAATTTAAAAAAATGAACTTGTTAATGCAAGTTGTACTTCTTAATGCAAATACAGATTTTTCAAGAAATTGGTGCTTAAAGAGAATACTGCATCCAGTGCAATTTCCCTGTACGTACACAAAACAATAAGCAAAGATGTATGGAGTAACTGAATGAAGTCAACTTGGGACTGGGGGATTTGAACAGAAGTTTTTGAAAACCTGAACTTGGACGTTTTTGGGGTTTTTTTTGTTGTTTTTTGGGTTTTTTTTGAACTTGGATGTTTTTGTTGGATTGCTTTAAGAAGATGCTCTTCTGCAAGAAAGACCATTTTGTCCGAATATATATAATCCAATGTTTCCATGTGCTATGAAGTCCTCCATTGAGGGGTTTCCAGCAAGTCTGCCCATGCTAATGCCACTTGCATGCCAAAGAAGGCAGCGACTGTTCTCTCTTATGTGCTTCTCTTTCACGAGTTTTTAAAAAATAACAAACATTGCAGATACCAAGAGCGAAAGCTAATCTTTCTTAAGTATCAAGCTTAAGAAAGGTGGAATGGCTAATTTGCTTCTCAACTTCCATGGAGATTTTTTTTACTTTAGTTTTTTACTTTAGTGCTATATAAAAAACGTAGTTTCGTTTCATGTCGGCATGCCATTTTTGAACTCTTAATAGAAATTATTAATACACAAATTTAAAAAACTAAGACCCATAGTTTGTTTCTTATGTTCTGGCTATGTGGGGAAAGCCAGGAAGATTCTAGCAGTATCTATAGCTTTGGTGTTTAAATATTCGGTTTAACTACTTATTTTCCAATCATATACCAGATTTTATTTTTTTATGTCTTTATTTTTAAAGATTTTTTAAAATGTATTTGACAGAGAGAGAGAGAGATCACAGGTAGGAAGAGAGGCAGGCAGGGAGAGAGGAGGAAGCAGGCTCCCTGCTAAGCAGAGAGCCCGATGTGGGCCTCGATCCCAGGATCCTGAGATCATGACCTGAGCCGAAGGCAGAGGCTTAACCCACTGAGCCACCCAGGTGCCCCATATGCTAGATTTTTAAAAGCCATCACAGGCTCATTTGTTGTTGTTTTTTTTTGTTTGTTTGTTTTTGTTTTGTTTTTGGTCTGCCTCAGGCTGTCTTGAAACAGTAAAGGTAAGGATTTATTAGTAATAGAGTATGATTAAAATAATGAAGAGGTTGACTCAAAATAATGAAGAAGTTTGATTTTGGCACCTTCGTTCCTCAGCTATTTTAGGACAAAACTAGCTTGAGCTGTTACCTTGAATCAGGGAAGTTATTTCTCACTGTGCTATGGTCCTGTAGAAAAACACACTGCTTTGAGTAATAAGTCTTGCATTTCAGGAACCTCACCAGTCAGATTAATTGTAAATTATACGCCAAATGTCTTGATTTCTAAAAGAAGTAAATTCAGTTTTTCAGCATCCCCTCCCACTCTTTCTAAGAAACCCACCCTCTGGCCATTTGCCCGTGCTTCCCTGTGTGTATCCCCACTGTCCGGCATCGATTCTGTGCGGGGACAGCCCCTGCCTGAACCCTGTCTGTGCACCTACCTTCTTCGAACCCACGATACCGTAATCCTCCCCACACGCTGAAGTTCAGATCAAACCCCACCTCCATTATGAGTATCCCGGCCAGGAGCAGTGTCTCCCCATTCAGAATATCGACACTGACCGGACTTGTCTTTCAACAGTTTCTGTGGGCCTCCATCTCCCTCCCCAACGAGACCGAAAACCGCTGGGGGTCAGGGGCTCTGGAGACAGTCAATAATTATTTCATCTTTTGCATTATATGTAAGTTTGTAAACTGCCCTCAATCACATGGAAAATGTACGGTGCCAGAAATACATGATGCTTATGATAGGATTATGAAATAAAGAAGTATGGTTTTGTTCTATATGGCCAAAGTGACATATGGCCAACTGGATTACTGCACAGTGATACCCTGTGGTCTGAAAAACCCATTAACATCCACATACATAAATGGAGTCAACAAATACATTATAACAAAGAAAATGAAAAAAGGAAATAGTGAGTACGGGATTTGGTAAAATAGGTTTGAAAGAAACAAAGAAAATCTTTAAAAATATATACAGTATGTGGTAAATATTTGATTACCTGTAAACCTGGACAAGTAAAATGAATGGATAACCAGAAACTAAATGTAGGCTACAGGGTTTCAGTCATGTGTTGAAGTAAACACCTCCCCACAAGCATTAACAGGCCACAAGCTGCATGTGTGAATCTGTTTTCCTTCCCTCTCACAGTGACACGCCGTTATATGCGTATTACCCGGACGGTGGCTGGAAGCTCTTCTGAGCTTTAGGTCTGGGTAAAAAGGCGATTCCTCAGCCCATGAAAGTCCACAATTGTCAAGATTTCTGTAAATTCCAGGGTTGGGGTACGGCTTACGCTGCCACAGCCTTGGGTCTGGGCACTCTCCCACCTGCGGGGGGTACCCAGAGACCGAAATCCAGCTCAAAACAGATGCTGCTAGTGGCATGTGCTGAGCATCTGAGGAAGGCAAAGCCAAGAGCACATGGTCTTATGCCACCCAGATGGCTCTTTCTTCCCTGTTATCTTCTGCTCCCCCCCCCCCTTTCATCTTCTCCATTCTGGATAAAGTAATACAGATTATTTTTAGAGGAGATCTTGGCACCAATCTCATTCTCCCAACCAAGGTGGACCTCATTTCTAAATGTAACCTCCAGTCAATATTTCTTCAAATAAATGTGAGTCCTTCTTGAGACTCATTTTGATCCCAGCTATTAAATACTGTAACCATGTCTCCCTGTTACACTCATGTAAGAGTAGTCGATGGCCAGTCAAAAAGCTCGGAACTGGAGGGAAACCAGGAGCACATCTGCCCTACTGCTCTGTCTCCACGGCTCCCTCACCATCTGGGAGTGAAGTTGCAGGTGTCCTAGAAACACCACCATAGGCATATTCCAGACTCTACCCATCCTAGGCTGGTAACTCTGATTGTGATCTTGCTGCCTGTCTCTGGCTTTGTGTCCCCCC